>JAQGBX010000512.1:0-34961 GCA_034698745.1 Megaphyllum sjaelandicum | reverse complement strand
AAGTTTATATACAATGCGTGATTGAGATCTTAGTTTAGTTTTTAATGCAGTTAAGTGTTTGGAAAAGAGTCCATTAGTTTGGTATATAATTCCGAGGTAGGTCCATGTTCGGATATTTTCAATCGGTAAGTTGTTCCAGTTAAAAGTATTTTTAGCTGATGTTCTTGTGCCTCTAGAGAAAATGAGTACTTTTGATTTATTAAGGTTTAGATGTAAAAAATTTAAAGAGAGATATTTGGATAGGTGTTTGAGTAGGGCACGAAGGTTTTTCCTGTTAGAGGCTAACAGTATAATATCATCAGCGTATAATAGGTTTGATATTTGGTTGTTTAGTATTTTGCAACCGAGGTGTTTTGGTAGAAATTTTGGAAGGTCGCTCAGGAAAATAATAAAAAGAAGGGGGCTTAGTGGGTCACCTTGGAGGACTCCCGAGATTAGTCGAGTAGGTTTTGTAGGACCATCAGATGCTCGGATTTCTATAGTTAATTGGGCATAAAAGGTTGAGATATTATGTAGAAGCAAGGGGGGAAAGTTGAGGGCTTTTAGTTTAGACCAAAGTATGTAGTGGTTAACGGAATCGAATGCTTTCGATAGATCAGCAAAAAAGGTGTAGGTTGCTTTGTTAGGAAGGCTATTATTGTGTTTTATAATAGAATTTAGAAGGAGGATGTGATCTTTGGTGCCCTTACCAGCTTGGAATGCTGCTTGTTCCAATGGAATGATGTTGTTTACTGAGGCCCAGTTTTTTACTCTATTTGCTATCACGGTCATGTAGAGTTTGGCCATTGCTGATACCAGGGAGATTGGTCTGTAATTTGTTGTTTCCTTGGGGTTGCCTTTTTTATGGATTGGATGGACTAGTATTCTTCTCCAAGAGTTTGGGAAGTTTTTTACTGTAGTAGGTAAAATTCACGATAACGAAACCTGAAACAGGTAACACAAAAAGCTAACTAAGCCACCAGATAAGAAATGCCAAATGCCTCCACTGACTCCCCCTCATCCTGTTTGTTATCCGTTCGTAGAAAACGAAAGTAGACATCTAGCAGACGGAAATTTCCTTATCTTTTCGGGATTCAGTTAATTTTGTAGTAGCTCTCAACTTCTGTTTGCTCATGATCTACCCTCAGCAAACAACTGAAAATTCAGGGTTTACTCAGTTACATTACTCCATGGGCTGTTCATTAAGTTTTCTCAACTGATGGATTCTAACAAGCTTCCCCCAGAAATTTCAGTTTTAACTTCCCTGACTTTTCCAGGTTTTCAAAAAAGTTCACTGACCACTGATAATGTGAAAAATGGACATTTTGTAAAATTAACATAGAAAAATGTTAAAAATTTAAAAAAGATTTGCTTGAAATTTTTTTTTCACAAATTTGACAATTGTGTATTTAGAAAAAATTTTGCAAATTTTACTCGACCATGATGAATTTCCCTGACTTTTTTAAATTAAGTCATTCGTCCCTCAGACTTTTACAGGTCTAGTAGAACCCTGTTTGATGAAATTTGGTAGACAAATCCATGTCGAAATATGTTCGGGAGTGAGGTAAGATTTTTTTTCCAAATCATCTCATTGAAATCTCAGAAAAAGTTTGCGGAAACTTACTCGTACGTTGGTCACGTTTAACCTAAAATAGACGAGCCTTATATTACTTAACTTTTTAGTCCAATGACAAAGTTAAACACCCATTACTAGTTCTAACTCAAGTTTCACTTCACTTAGCCTATCTCTATCTCAAGTAGTTCATGAAGCAAAACAAGGGCGAGTCCCTCATGCCTCTATTATAAGGCTATAGATTTACCAGGCTCGAAATTGACAAACAGTTGACAATTTCGGAGCTGGCGAAAATGCTTAGAAATGTTAACACTTTAGCTTTCTCAAACTCAACTGAGCCCACCCAACTACTTTTCGTGAAAAGCTGGTTTCGCTAAATTCTGGTAAGTCGACATGTAGGTCCCACACAAATTAATAGCTTAATTAAAAATAAATTTATTTACAATATAGGTGAAATACATACAGTGATATTTCATAAATTCTTATCGGAAGTTATAATAAGGGTAACCGTGCTAGAAGGATTTAACGTACCGGAGATCTCTCTCGGGTCAAGACTTCTCTTTACTAACGAACAAGATCGTGTTTAGCAGCTATTGCAAAAAATGCATTCGGCAAAGTACAGTGAAAACCGCTTAATTCAACTCGACTCGGGACCCTACAGTACGCAAACAAATGCCATACGGTAGGGGGGGTCGAGCTCATTTTCAGGAGAATACTCTCCTACGTCAACGCTAAATCGAACTCGTAACAATTCTGAAATATTTCTAGGAAGATAATTCCATCGTCTGAATTATCAAAATAATTTGCTCTTTTAAAATTATATATTTTTTTCTTTAAAAATTGTAAGTAGTGTTTTAGATGTTACCTGTTCGCTGCAAAGTTTGAAAAGTCTTAACCAATTTTAAAAAGGACATTTATTAAAAAAAAGCTAAAATGTAAAAATGACCTCACTCTGCAGACCGTAAAAATTACTTATCCTAAAAAATCTTTTTCACGCGTACGAGAAACTTAAAAACCATAGTGATACGAAATTGCCAGTTTCGATTTTCGTTAAAAAAAAAAGAGATTGTCTACTGTCTGGAGGACTGCCGTTTCAGGTCGGTGCCGGTCAGATGGTCAAAGGATCCGCGGGTTTTTGATCGAACTTGCTCTTGTTGGTTTTGACCATGTAAATGAAAAACGTCAAAGCCTCCTTTTCCGCCACCGGGATCGTTTTGAAGTGCCTCATTAGCGTCTGAAAACAATGTCAAATCACCGATTAATAAAGTTGGAGGAAACCAGGAAGTGTTTTTTAGACGAATTTAAACTTTCGATGATGTCGATCCAACATACTGATCGTTTTTGTTTCTGCATATGCAGTTGCCGCACACCATCTACGGTCGCTACTTACGTCCGCCAACTGCGCTTTGTTGAGACCCTGCTTCGTCTGCACCTTGTACTGGCGCTTGTAACGTCGAAGCGTGTTCACCTGCAGCTGAAATAGATCCACCTGAAGACGAAATAAAAAAAAAGCAAGAATCAGGTAAGATGACCCAAACCCGAATCTTTTCGGCTTTCATGGACATGAATTTTCACGATTAGCAGCTTTGAAACTCTCGCATCTTCATCTTTCGTCATCGAGTGCTTGCGATCGAAAGCCGTAAACTAGAAAAGTTTATTCATTTTTTTTTTCAAAATGTTACATTACATAGTTTTCATCTCCCCGACAACTGCCAAATTGTGAAAAAACTTTGAAGGTTGCAAAATTTTCTAAACGACCATCGAATAATAGTCTCGGCGACGCTATTTTCCCAATTTTCGACAGTTTGGTGCATTTTTCGTCACCATTGCTAATTTTCGACAGTTTTTCGAATTTTTAGAAGATTTTGCAAATAAAATTTTTACAATAATTATCTACTGAAAATACATTTCGACAGTATTCCGCAGTTTTGTTACTTATACTTCGACCATTGACAAATTGTGAAAAATTTCCAAAGTTTGCAAAATTTGCGATAGATACGACTAACGATTAACGATCACTAGTCTCGTTAGTTTGCATTAAGACTGATCGATCGTTAATCGGAAGAGCCTCGACTATTACAAGATTTATCGTTAGTCGTTAAGTCTCGTTCGATCGATCCACTAAACAAATGCTTTTCTCCGTCCCTTATGCCAATCCGGTCTCGTATTGTAAAAAACAAACGGGGGAGCTTTGATCCGTACTCTAGCGTACACTCGTTCACTCTTAACTGCGTTTCCCTTCGTAAGTCGAATTTAATTCGAGGTTCCCATGGTTGCAATAATGATTTTCCCATTTGCCGGGGAAAAATCATGTTCAGCGCCCGATTATTGATCAGCGCCCTGGCAAAGCCAACGTCATCAGCGCCCTCTGCAATCTCGCTCGTGGTGAAAATCAGCTGTTTCCATGTTTAAGATCAGGAATTTTAACGAGTACCACACACTGTGCCATGCACATTTCGGAAGAAATGCGTCAATTATTTGTCAGACACGCGAAAACTTGGCAGGGTTCCCCCAGAAATGTTACATTCGACTTTTCCAGATTTTTAAACAAATTTCTCTGCATGACCAACGACAAAACAGACGAGTGCCGATGTTTTTTAACCCACGATTTCGCAAAACCCACGTGGGACGCGTATTCCGAAAAGGCCGAGAACATTTCGGTGTTTAGTTTTTCAATTTTCAAAGTGCTCGCACGCTAATTTTACATTCCCACTGAAGGAACACCGTGCTCGTACTGATTCTTTCTATTGGTCGTTCTTCCCACGTACAATCCGGAATTGGAATGGTTTACCAAAGGATAGCCATAAACTTAAGGAAATCCAACTTACTGGCACTAATGGGGTCCATTGTGATTCGAACCCTTAGTTCGATTTTACTTGTTATACCCCCCCTACCACATGGCACTGTATGTGCTGACCGTAGGGTAATTAATTACATTGAATTGAAACTTAAAAGGAAACTTGTTTTCCAAGACTAGAATGCAAGTTTCCGAGCCTTGCGTTGACTTTGACGCTACAGTTGCCCGAAGCAAAAATAGCGTTCGTGTAGGTTGAAGATAAATGTTATCAACAAGATAGATAGTACGTGTATTCTGTACAATCACCTTGGCTATTATTCCAAATTGCTCTATATGCCACTTTTCCTAACTGGTGCATGGATTGGACGAGACTGTCCCATACCATCATCGGAAATAACCTCTCTTGATTAAATGAACGCTTCTGCAAAAATAATCATAAGATAAACGGAACAAATTCGCTTTATCCTTAGAGAGGCATAAAAACTCCCAACGGTGGGTAAGGCCATTAAAATCCCAGTGTTTGTCTCATCAAACAGTCTAGTCACTAAATTGCAATTTAATGTTATCGAGATCGTTCCTATAATTACTCCGCAATTAGGACAATTAGTGTCCGTATAGAACATGCATCAAGCGCCTAAGGGACTGTCTAGATGGGAAATCATTAAGAAATGACCGCGGACGAATGAGGTCAAACAAATATTGACCGATGATGGTGTTATTGACGTCAGCGTGTGGCAAGGTGAAGAAATATGGGGCAGTTTGGGAGCACTCTTAAATGATTAAATTAGATTAAGATTCACAGGGTGATAAACCCTGTTTATTTTTTGCTCGTCTTGAATTAGAAAGTAACATTTTGAGTTTTTAAGTCAACTATTGAAGTTGCACCAGCTCGTCTTCTTTCGTGTTGATTATTGCAATAGGTAGCAATGTATTTTGAATGCGAATTTTCCTCTTCTAAATCCACCTTGGGGGCGCACGATGAACGCTGATATCAGCGTGATGGTCAATGTGCTTGGCGGCCACACTGCATGCGTTGTGCTAGGTGAAACATTCCGCTTAAAACCTTGCACATGCGCAATAGCATCTCATGATTAGCGCAGGACACGTTTTTATGGTACATATGTGCATGGCCGCACTTTTGACCAATCTGTGTGCCACTCTGTGTCTTAAAAATCTGCTTTCGGATTTCCAAAAAAAAATTTTACAAACATTATTGAAAGCTTATCAGCGCTTTCTGTAAGCTCTGCCTGGCTCGGCTTAGCTTTCTTTGCGTGTGCCTTCATTTAAAAAGCATGCCGCATTCTTATCCTGCTTGGTGGCGCTCGTGTACGCCGAGTGGTAAGCGCTTGCAATAAGCATTCTTTGTGCTCGCACCTTTACTATAAATAAACCGTTACATTGTAGATTTCATACGTCCTCCCGCCAAACGTTCTTGCCGGAAGCGCATTCAAGTCTGACGCAATGTACGTAATGGGCCATTAACAAGAAACGTGGCCCCAACAAAAAGGCGGTTACCCTGCAGGACTGGGATTACCGTGGAGTTCCAGAAGAGGAATTGGCTGCTTATAGCGAGAAAAGCCTCTTTGAAATCGCCGGATCAATGCCGTAATTTGAGCTTAGCATTGTATACAAAGACGCGGGAATTTTGCTCCAGGCGTGTTCTTCCGATGAAGGCAAATTATGCGAGTGCATTTTTTGAAAAAAGGGAAAAAAATCGGCTTTTAAAAAGCTATAGTTGCTCTACTTAGTCAGAATTACGGAAAGTTCTGAGGACTCGCCATTAATTTTACTCATGGCGTGACGCGTGCAAACTGATGCATTTCTTTGGGGTTTTGTTACCGTCATCAATTTACGATGTCAGTGCGATGGCGGCTCATGAGATGGTTGCTCATGCATGCATGGATTACTAGAGTTGTTCCCAAAAATGTAAGTAAAATTACTATGGATTTTTCATACAAGCTGCTTCAAAAAATTATTAAATCTTTACAAATACATGTACTGCAAACGTTTTCCGAAATGCAGAACGTTTTTCAAAATTGCCGACGTTTTCAAGACATTGCAAACTTTTTTTAACTTCGAAAGTTTTTCTAAATTTGGAACATTGTTCAGCATTTTTTTCTGCTGAACACGGAATTCATAATGGGAAATGGCATCTGGTTGCGCCTGGAGACGTATTTCGTTATTGGTCTTCACAAATATTTTACCATCCAAAACGGAGCGGTCACCATTGCAATTTCGTGGTCAATTGACCATCCGGCTTTGCTGAAATTCCCGTTATCTCTTCAGGGTAGTGCATGCGTCCAAATCGTGAACAGACGATTGATCGATGCTCTTGCTGATGCAGAGAAGAGACAAGATGTCATCCCATCAATTCTCGCATCCGCCTTCTAAATCTCCGTGCAGACGCTCCTTCAGCCGAATTTTAAACACGGTTTTGCAATTCGTCAACGAGATAAGTCGGCCTTAATCACCGGCAACAATGCAGCTAATTAAAACCGCGCACTTCGGGTCAGCCGCTTGTGGAAATTGGTGATTATAAACTGATTGTCGAGCACTTCCCAGCCGATTAGCATTCGTTAAAGCCACTGTGAATTCAATTATGATGATCTGTTTTGGGAATGCACATCACGAGGAATCACTTCGTGTCTTGCTCGGTGCGATAACCGCATTATATTCCTAGCTCAACAAAGTTTTCAATTTAAGCTTAAAGATCTGCCGAAAAATTTTGTTTCAGCAAACCCTAAGAATTGGCACCGAAATCAGCATATTTTTTGCTACTTCTTGATCCGATTTCACTGCAAATCACCGTAATTCAATGTAAATTTAGTCCCGAGTTCTATCGCATAGCTCGGTATTCCTGTAAAACAATTTAGAAAAGCACTCATTTCAAAGTCTATTTTTCCGTTGTATTTATAGTAGTGTCCTTAAAAATTCAAGATAAATCCACACTTTAGATTGAACAAGATTTGCATTTTCGAGCTTATTTTTAAAGTTCTACTCGAAGACCAAGGCGTTGCGTAGTTTTCAACTTTGTATACGTTTAGAAAAGCATTCATTTCAATGTCTGTTTTTCCGTTGTATTTATAGCAGTGTTTTTAAAAATGCAAGATAAATCCACACTTAAGATAGAACAAGATTTGCATTTACGAGCGTATTTTTAAAGTTCTACCCGAAGACCAAGGAGTTGCGTAGTTTTCAACTTTGTAAACGTTTAGAAAAGCATTCATTTCAATGTCTATTTTTACGTTGTATTTAGCAGTGTTTTTTAAAAATTCAAGATAAATCCACACTTTAGATTGAACAAGATTTGCATTTACGAGCGTATTTTTAAAGTTCTACTCGAAGACCAAGGAGTTGCGTAGTTTTCAACTTCGTATACGTTTAGAAAAGCATTCATTTCAATGTCTGTTTTTCCGTTGTATTTAGCAGTGTTTTTCAAAAATGCAAGATAAATCCACACTTTAAATTGAACAAGATTTGCATTTACGAGCGCATTTTTTAAGTTCAACTCAAATGGAAGTTTGCGTAGTTTTCAACTTTGTATACGGTACTACAACAACTTCTAGGCCGCGCTTCTAAAATCGCCTAGCACATGGAGCTATTGTAAATCGGAATGTTGACATATACCACGATGCAGATGTCATTTCCAGGTCCATTCCCATCAAAGCACCGTAAAAACTTGTACAGTTGCGGGAATTGTAAACATTTTCAAAGCTAGCGCTGCCCCCTAAGAGGGCAATCAATGCTTACACTGAAGTATGTTTGAGATGCCAACATTAAGGGGCTAAGCATGTGCTTTGATTTAAGTGGCAATTTGCGGTAAGTAGGTCTACACTTATCGTCTTCATTTCACTCGGTGTATGCAGTGTGGTTACACGGCGAGTTAGTTACTTAAAACTTCTCACGTCCAAATCAATCGTACGTGAAATAGGTCACGCATAAGGTGCTTTGGAAGTTGCAAACAATGAACTCATTGGATGCCTGCTGAATTCCACGTCGATTGCTAGTTAAAATCAACACGTTCGTGCTCAAAGAGGTATAACAAAGGCGTGTAGACCGCGGGAGGCGAATCGACTGCTGATGTCCTGGACAGATTAAGACGGTAGTCCATTACCATTCCGTCTCGTAAGCCCCTCTATGTAAATATTTGCTCAGCGTGTATTATGCACCTCCGATCCCGAGGCCCACTTCAGAATTCCAAAAACAAATATTTTCATTCGAATCGACATTGTGCTGGGTCATGTTAACTGCCAGTTTTAAAAAGGTGTATTGATCTCTTTTCTCCCCAAAGACGAGTTGCAGAAGCCATTCAGCCAGATCATCACCTTTTGTTTTATATGCACCGCCCGGGCGGGAACAGATGCGTATACCTAAATTAACGAGCAGTTTAATGATCTCCTTAAAACATTAATGAGCAGGGTTTTAGACAAGTTCCGGGTTTTTTTTCTATAAGGGGAAGATATGGCAAATAGTTGCAAATTAATAACTTAACGAGATGCTGCACGCGTGTGCACATGCTGGAGCATGTGATTCTTTGAAATTGATTACGAACTCTTCGCTTGGTTCTCAAAGGACATGAACCATGGATTGGGGGTGTTGCTTGTGTTCTAAAATTTAGAGGGACATAATTTTTGCCGTTTTATGTGTCGTTAAGCCCGTATTTTTATTTCGAGAAAAGAGGACGGAATTAATAAAAAATTCCTTTCTCCGTGACGTTAAGAGGATGATGAAGGAAAGTTACGGCATTTTTTGCAAAATCCGATGCGTGGATTCCCACATTTAAAATATATCTCCAAAGAATAGTGTTTTCCGAATAAATGCGTTTTTCTAAGAAAGACGTTTATTGAAATTCGTTTGTAGAATTGTATCTATAGAAAATTTGAATGTGACTACACGTTGCTCGTAGGCGTGGCTAATGTGAGTTGGTTTACGTTCTGGGCGTGTTGTGGGGTACATGAATCTGAAAATCGTGGCGCTGATATTAAAGGAGCATCATTTTAAAAACTAAAAAAATGCATCACTTACCCGTGAATAGATTTTATATCCGAAAGTTAATATATTTTGATGTTTTTTTGCGGCTGCAAATCAAAAATTGGGGAAATTTTCTCGTTTATGTCTGATCTAGGCGGAGCCAGCACGCATCAAAATAGCTTCAAATGTATTTATGGGTACATTATATCTATATGTACATATATATATATATATATATATATACAAAATATGTATATAGTTGAAACAGTTTAGGTAATTTTAAATGCACATCGTTTATACAGTAATAGTAATACTGCCTTGTTAAAAAATGTTTTTCAATACATCGTTAAATATATTTAAGCGAGTATATTTGTGATGCATTAAGTTAACGTAGCCATTTGAATGTAAAAAATGAAAATATATTAACCCTATTGTCAATATTTCTACATCGTTATCTTAAAAAGGTCTGTTACACAGCGTATATATTTGGATATCCTACTGATATAAAGCCTGATGTTGGCATATCTAAGATAAATAATGAATCGTCGACTGAATTAAATAGAAAATGCACTATATGGTTTTAAAATATTTATGAAAACGTATTTTTGTGCATGGTTTGATTTTCTTATTAAAATTCGACGAACGTTTGGATAAATAGAATACTTTTGGATTTAAATAAATGGGACTGTTTTAAGAAATTCATTGTTTTCTCCTGACCCGTACCGCGTATTATCTTGCAATTTTTTTGCATTAATATTATACTTTACTAAACTTATTGTATAAAGTAAACACTTTTTTCATCTATTACTTTTCCCAATCCCTTTCAATGAACGTGGTCTTTCGTTGAGTATAAAGTTTAAGAAATTCTGTTTTTTTATGAATAGCGCAAGATCACAGGTTACTCAATTTAGGTAAAAGGCACGTTCATGCAAACAACCTTTTTTCATTGAAATCTTTTTTATGCAAATCCAAATCTTTCATTCATTCAAACTAATAGTGTTCAAATACGCTTGTTTACCCTTAAACTGAGTTTATTGTCGTCTGCAGGGATTCTTTCTTCTGAGTTTTAATTACTTCCAAATTAGCTTTGGTATAATACTTTTTTGTCAATATACCTTTATTTCATTGTACTGTATGAGGATTGCTCGGAATCATAATGCACGACCCCTTTGGATTATGTTCACATACATTTAAAAATAGATTTCCTTGCTGGCATAATAAGCTGTCGTGAATGCTGTCTCGTTTGAGTTGACTATAATCCTGATTTTCTGCATTAACTTTGTCGATGAATGCGCTGGAAGTTATATACAGGTCATACAACTAGAAACGACTTTGGGAACTTTGTAAAGGGCATTTTGAATACCTTTTTACAACAATTATACTGTCAGTCCAAAGAAAACTTGAAAGCTTAAGTTTCCAACCATAATTTCAGCAAGTTATCCTGTTGAAGATGGAAGTAAACATACAATTAAGGCGCAGTATATATGAACCCAAAGGAACAGAATTCAAGTATTTGAATTCATTGAGACTTAAATGTTTTGATCCGGAGCTGAGGTTTGATATTGAATTCTCCAAGAACGCGTTTTACCTTAAGATAAAAGTTTGCTTTGACAATTTCGCGTTTTTTTCCTATGGAAAATTCCCTTTTTGGCATTGGAGATATTCTGAAATTGCTTTTCTGCTTTCGGTGGATGCTGTTTACAACGTGTTTTTCCAACCGGAAGTAATAAACAGCGAGCAAACTTCCGGGTCTGACGGCTCCTGTCCGAGGGCAATTAACGGTTTTTCCGGAAGTCACAAGACGAATTGCTTAAAACTCCTGATACTTTTAATTTCTTGTTAACAGCTATTTTATCGGTCTTGAGTAAAGATTACTTTACAATAATTCCATTATGTATACAGTAAGATTTGCATTCTTCGAAACAAATCGAATTGATTTATCACGCCACGCTAATTTGGGGGGGGAGATGTTATGCAATTTCTTTGTTTGAAACACATTTGCATCAGTAGAAGTACATGTACATGTACAAGTATATTGAAAACTCAATATGCACTATCTTTCTCCATCTCTGTTTTTAGTGCATCGAGTAGATTTCGTTTAGTTCGCTTTATCATCATCGCTTTTCCGGTATATATTTTCTGAAATAAGAAACCGTCCTGTGTATTTTTTCCCTACTGAACAACCGAATCCCTACTTTTTATTAAAATGTCTAAGTAAGTTTAGATGGCGAATGTTTGCCAGTTTATCTTGTACGATCACGTTTGTGCATGAATTTAGCGGAAGTTTGCCACAGTGCAATCCAAGAGCTCGTTTTTTCCCGCATTTTTTTTTTGCAAAGTGCAGACATCAATCGATATGCAAATTCTTGTTTCCCAGGAAAACATTCAAGTTTTCTATAGAAAATATGCTTTAGATCACGTTTGGTCAACCGTATTTCTATTTTTTAAGAAGCGTATGCTGTTTATAAACAGAACAAAGCATATTATCTGAGGCGATAAACTAAATTTTATTCTATATTTTTTTAAAACAAATGGTGGTTTTATGAACATCAACTATCTTCTCGTTAGAAGTTATTCCAAAAAAAAAAATGTTTCAATATTTTGTTGACATTGGCTTGGGGCATTTAGGAATGTTTAATTCACAATTCTAGTTTTTACCTTCGTTAACAATCTGAAAAACCATAAAAAGTAAGAAAATTGCAAAAAGTTTCTGATTTTTGCTAACATTCTTTAAACTTTTGTTTACTTTGTTTATAAGACGAAAATCCGATCACTTCAGCCAAACAATATCTTTGAGAAATAATTTTTTTTTCAGTAAGGATTAATTTCCACAAAACAAGCTAGAAATAGACGACGCTTGACTTTTACGACCAATGAACAACCTTTTCCGAATCATGTAATCGACGTTTTTTCAAAAATCACCAACTTCTGGAAGAGAAATTGACTTCCTCCATCTGCACCCACCTCCAGCAGCGCAATGAAGCTGTAATTTAGCGATCCATTTCTTTCAGCGCATAGTTTTTAAAGCAGAAAAGTCGCAATTCAGGTGGATGTCACAATAAGAAGTAGCTTCAAAACAGTTGGGGGTTGGACGAGCAAATGCCGAACATAGCTCAGGAATCCATGGACTGAAAAAGTTGAGCGGATATTGGATTGCCTTGCTTTCATTTCTAGATATGTCGCTTGCTAATTGTTTGCGGACCAAGATAAAAGATACAAGATCCAGCCACAATAAAAATATTTCAATTTGTTGGATGTCGATTAATTTCGATGTGATGAGGCTTCGGTAAAATCTATACAGGGCGTTGTCCAATGCGGCCAGAACATAGGCTCGGAAATGGGTCTTAGGGCACGCAAAAAAATCTCATTAAGCTTGGTAAACAGCGAATTCTTGATCAATCGGAAACGAACCACATTCCATAGAAAAAAGATCCAATATGCCAACTCCTGCGCATTGTTCTTCCGGTTCCATCCCTCCTCCAGGGTCTTTAAAAACATTGTTGCTTTCAGAAGTGCTCTAAAAAGAATTGTAGCTTTAAGGAAGAAGCCCTGTTCGTGCTCAAGGGTAAGGACGCACTCTTGGAGGTACTTAAAACACGATGGGAATATTGCTTCAGCAAAAATGGTATACAGTCTACAGAGAGCGTAAGACATAGATATACTAAGGGTCTTATAAAATGTAAAATGTGGGTGTTAAAAATCTTAATCTGATGCCCATGGTGTTGCCACCTATACGCGTCAAAAGTGCATGCAGCATACTCCATTTCATTTGCAGATGAAGATATACAATTGCCATTATTTTCTCTTAAAGAGATGAAATGTCAACGTTTGCTCCATCACTGCTAACAAAATTTGCTTTGGCTAAATATTACGAACATAATTCGTTCTATCATCAAATGGTTGGTTAGTATAAATATTAAGTGAAGCGAGACTTTCCTATCCTCAACCAAATATCTTTTTAAATGCAGCTCATCGTTTCGACAAAAACTTTGTCTTCCTCAGGAGCTGACAATGAACAAATGACAATGTATATTTATTTATAGAAGAGCGGTATTTGTGGATGGTCTGATTGATACATGCCTGGTTCCGGGGCCGCGGTTATACGGAGTCCCGTAGCGGAAGATTACTTTTTGTTTTTCGTTTTGTACGTCATGACGCAAAACGCGTACAAAGCGGAAAAAAAAAATAATCTTCTACTACAGGGCTCTGTATGTTTTGTGGTTCATTCATCAGGCCTACATCAGGCGATCCAGCTAGTGTCAAATAAAATGGACATGCAATCTGATAATACACACTAAATTTCCGTGAAAATACATATGAGTTGCAATGTATACACTGTATATGTGGTTCTCTTTGTCTTTATTCTTCTTATCTCCTGGCATGGTTGGTAAGATTCAATTGTATATTGATGCGGTTTTTTGTTTTGAATTGATCGTATATTGCAATTCATAGGCATTTTCACGGAAATTTAGTGTGTATTATCAGATTTTATGTCCATTTTATTTGACATTGTCATTTGTTCATTGTCTGCTTCTGATGCAGACAAAGTTTTTGTCGAAACGTTGAGCTGCGTTAAAAGAACTATTTGGTTGAGGATATAGGAAGTCTCGATTCACTTGATAAAAATATTACGAGTTCCAAAAAGTGTGTAAATAAAATCATAAGTCAAAAGAAGATGCTCCGTTCGTGCACTTTCTTCGCTTAAGGGTTATGATGAACTCTTAGAGGTACTTAAATCCTTTTTGGAAAAACCTCTTAATTTATTTGACAGTTAGATAAAAACGTTTGCTCTTAAGGGGTGCCTTAATGTTCTCTAATTGACACAATACCATCATAACTTCGCCAATTCTGCAATGCGGTGGTGTTACTACCGACACTTTGAAGTACTACAGCTCACTTAAGAAAAAAATATGAGAAAATATTGTCTTTTTTGCAAGAGTTTTATCTCACAGAGCCCATAGAGCACTTTCCAAATTGAAAGCCGGATTCGCCTTAAAAATGGAATTACGAAGTCATGTTTATATCGAATTATTTCGTAATTTTTTCAACGATCTCATTTCGATAGGGAAATGCTGATGGTTCGCTTTTCCAATTATCTTGAAGACGCCCTATTTTGAAGAACATCGTGAACGATTTTTCGTGTTTTAACTCACATTTTCATACGTTTTTCTTTATTAAATATGCATGACATAATGCGGGCTTTATATATATCAGAATATGAAACGAGGTTCGATTTTTGATGAAATCTGTTTATTTTAGGAACGCTGAGGGAAATGCAGGTGCATTTCTCCACGTTATTCCCAGAGCGGGCTTTTGAAAAAAAGAAACTCGTTCAGATACTTCTAAATAGATTAAAATGCACGGTCGTATTGAATTATTGATAAACTTGATAGCTGGAAACCTGTCAAATGATAACATATTATTAACAAAAATGATTATCGAGTATCTGATAGAATTCTTGATATTTTTTTTCTGAAAGCTGCCATATTGGTAAACGTTATACTAGTTCTTCTAACTGTGGTAATCGTTCAATGATTTATTATTGACTTATTGTACGTAATCTGAAATCTTCCTTAAGCATATTCCTAAAGGAATCATCGTTCTAATGGCCTTAATAATACCAGCAAACAAGGAATGACCTTGCGGTAGCCTTTAAGCTTAAATCAGTAATTTATCAAACTTTCTTAATATCTCATGTCACCATGGCGACAAGTTCAGGTTAATTTGAAGGTATGCTTGACAAAACTGCTTAAAAATAGATTTTGACATGAGTTTCTTGAATCTTATTCCTCAGGGATAATTAGCTAGATTAGGAAACTTTCAGGAAAGTTGATCAATTAAAATCTAAATTGGGCCGAAATTTCTTCTGGGAAATCATGGGAAATTTATTGATTTAATTACATAGAAAGTAGGCCGATTATAAAACTTGAGTTTGATAAAGCGAGATTATAGGCAGAGTATAAATATGCAAAGTTTTGTTGAACATGCTAATTGCTGAAAACAAGACAAATCTGCTAGTGTTGAACAAAGCAGAAATTAGATTTATGCTAAACCTTGGCTTAAAATAAAGAACATTGAGAATACCTTTTCATTTAGAGGAATTATGGTAATTTATAACGCAAAATAAGGTCGTCCTTTGAACAAACTAGGATATTTAGCAAATAAAATACTGCAATGGAGTTACATGTACATAAGTCTAGATGTAATGTAAAAAAACTGTTTATTAAGAATTTAGAAACAATAAAAGCAGTTTAAAAGCATTGTAAATGGAAAACTAGGTCGATTAAACAATTTATCCTAATTGTGAAACAGAAAGATAATCAAATATTTAACAAAGGCGAAATTAGGTCGATCGTGATACTAGGGAGTAATTAATAGTGATTTAAGTGATTGAAAAGGCAACATCAAGCTAATCTTAAAAGTAAAGTTAATACCAGGTATATATTTAATCTCAAATAATAGCATTATTTTACATTAAAATAGGTAAATGTATAACATCTTTCATCCTCTAATTAAATATTGTTATGCGTTATAACGATATTTTTTTTAGTTTGCTTATTTCATCTGGTTTTGTAAATATATATATATTATAAGAAGATGAAGATGGAGAGTGTAGCCTACATTATTTTTTGGATACCTTAATTTTGGAGTATTTAATATACTTGTATCCATTTTACATACCTAGTGATTAAATTTCGTTTTGTTGCCCCTTTTCGAGTGTTGTTTTTGCGATTTGTGTATCATTTGTTTACATTTCTAATTCGTATGTATACGTTTATTAAGTCGGGCACACACTATCACCAAACCAAAACCTCAAAACTTGAAACTTTTCTGGTTTGTGACAACGAAAAGAGAAAAAATGGCGTAGCATACTGTTTTTTCCAAACTAAAAACTAGAAAATCAAGTTTGCAAACTATGTTTGGCGTTCCCGTCGAGTGTTGGTGAGAAGAAAGGGGAAAAGCCAAACTTTTTTGGCGGTGGCGCTGCCATCAATGCCTCGTCGGCAAGATATGGATGATACTGCAGTCGACAGCATATCGTATCCATCGTGTTTAGATGTCTGTATCCTCTGTCGTCTGCTGAG
Organism: Megaphyllum sjaelandicum; assembly: GCA_034698745.1. Taxonomy (NCBI): domain Eukaryota; kingdom Metazoa; phylum Arthropoda; class Diplopoda; order Julida; family Julidae; genus Megaphyllum; species Megaphyllum sjaelandicum. The sequence continues at coordinate 18,556 of JAQGBX010000512.1, read as the reverse complement.
TTTTGTCATTATGGTATGTTGCAGTGTATAAACGCTCAGGTTTGGCTAAACTAGTTTGTATTAATTATTTTAACATTCAACGCGAACTATCATGTTGAAAGTTTTGGCGTTTGTGGTTTTTAGGTTTGGTGGCTAGTGTGTATCCGACTATAAGATACATGTATATCCAAGTATTCAGTTAAAGAAACCCACACCTTTTAAGTTTTCAGTAAGGCCATGCTAGGTGCCATGCGTATAGCCGTAATTCCTCTTGGGAGCACAACCATCGGATGTTGCTTTGAATCTGTAGTAGCCTACGACTAATTTGGGGCCAAAATCTTCACGCAATGCTCACTTTCGAAACGACAAGTAACGAAGAGCATGTTCAAAATGGCGCTGCAGAGTTCGAGAGCAGGTCAAACAGACTTCGATTGCCGCAAATCACGCTAGTTTCGCTCGATTGACCATTTCGAAGAGCGTAAGCTGGGTCACCCAAGACTTCTTCCAACTTTTATCTCGCACCTGCATGAGAGAAGTAATTAAATTACCAGGGGCGCAATCGATGGTGGCCATGGGCGACCTCTTTCAGCTCTTTGGACACGTCACTGAAAGCGCGAGTGCTCGATCATGCACGGCCAGTGACATGACAGAGATGGTTTTTTTTGTATCGTTTTGGTGCCCCAATGTGCTTTGTTTGGATAGAAAGGTTCGAACAACATGCCTGCCATTTGCGATCACCAATAAATGGCTGTCAATCTTTTTAGTTTTCTATGTTACCATTTTTGTCCTTGTATATCTTCCTGACCTGCATATTGGAGGCGAGCGACTCAAGATGAGTTTAGATGCTGGATGCATGCTGCATGGACACACGTACATGTACGTTGAGGTGCCTCCTTGGATTGTGCAGATCTAGACAAATCGAATTTGATGACCAATGGAAAATGTTTTCTGTTTGGTGAAATTGGCGCAAATTGTCGTTGATGTCGACTTGCATGACCGTCCATCCTTGCAGTTCGTATTTACCGCAAGTTTTAGATCCGTTTTATCTGCCTTTTAATGTCTTCAACAGGTGAATATCCTCAATTACTTGGACATTAACTGTCAGTTAGTGGTTATTGATGACCTAGCCTTGTTTATTTTCTAAAGAAAGCTTTTCGGAAAGCATGCATTTACCCGAAATATCATCAAAAGTAGCGCTTGCATGATCGTAAGTGCTGTTGCCTTTTAATCACCTGATGGATTTTCTCTCATTAAATTAATGGAAAATGTGAAGTACGTAGGAGAATGTACATGTATATTTTGCAGCGTCATAGTACATCATTTTTTAAAAGAAGTGTATTTTAATTTGAAAGAAAAGAAGAAAAAAAGAGGCCGATCGATCATAAAAACGTCAAAAACCCCAAAAAAACGTGTATTAATAAACAATTGAGTTTGCGGTTGGGTGGTTCAACTTTCGAAATGGACCGAACTAATGAATATGATATGATAATAACTGAATTATATCATACGCTACTCGTTTTAAATCGTAAGAGAATGAACGTATCGCACCCCGCTTTAAATATGACACAAGTATTTTTTTATTATTATCTTGAAATATAGCCAGTTGATTTGGCATTTAGCCGATACTATGGCAAGCTATTGATGCGAGCACAAAGACCGAGTGCTTACTTTCGACGTGCTTTTTTCAGCTTCTTTCGTGCTTGTTTTATGCTTCGGTTTCCAGCTTTGGGGCGCACAATGAATGCTGATATCAGCGTTATGGTCAGTGTGCTTGCTAGCACCACTGCATGCATTATGCTAGGTGATAAGATTCCGCTCAAAACCTAGCACATGCCCATTTGCATCTCGTGATGAATGCAGGACATGTTTTTACAGTACATAGGTGGCATACAATCGATGGCTATACGCTTTTGACCAATAGTGATCTGTGTGATCGGATTTCCAAAAAACAATGTCAAAAACATTCTTGGAAGCTTATATAAATCGATTCTTGAAAGCTCAACCTGGCTCGGTTAAGCTTTCTTTGTGTGCGCCCTCACTTAAAAAGCATGCTGCATTCATATCCCGTTTGGTGGTGGCGGGCCAGCGCTAATGGTAAGCACCTGCAATAGGCTTTCTTTGTGCTCGCACTCTTTAGATGTGCAGTAAGTATAAATTATTATTGTATGTAGTTTATACATGAGCAAAGAAGCTACGCATTTTGAATTAGCTCGAAAGTTCAAATCTAAATATAAATGTACAGCTTCAAATGCATTAAAAAAAACATTGTTATTAGAATAACGCACTTCTGAAAATACTCCACATTTCAAAGGATATACATGTGCAGTATTTTAGACATGGGTCGTATTTGCTGAAAACATCACATGTTTCGTGTTATGTTTCATCCATTATTAATTTCCCATGTTGCTCTGTTTGTTTTTGTTTCTTTACCCCAAAAATGCCTGAAAAAGGTACTTGAAACCATTAGAACTCTAAGCCTAAGGTAGATAAAATTATGCTCCGTTTGATACTCATGGGAAGAAGCACGAATTAATTTCTTGCATGTAAACCATGCCAAAAAAATCGACACGCGCGTGAATTTCAACCTGAATATCACCTACATCATCTTGAAGCATCTGTGCCATTTCTGTAATTCCATCAGCCAACATCCCGACGTAAGATGCTTTAATAGTCCCTTTGTGGCTAGCGCTATTTCACTCAATTTTCATTCAATTTAGCCTGACCAGCAAAAAAAGTGATGATATGAATTATTCATAAAAAGTGCGCGCGGATCGATACACGCTTCCGTATAATGGAATCCATTTTTCATTTTTCACAACTTTCGAAGTAAACAAACTGGGTAAGGCGTTTAGACCCATTAAAACGGCATACGGATCTTATTTTTTTTTTTTTTTTTGAGGAGAATGAAAGCACTTCACAAATCTGCTTTGAAGAAAAAGACATGGCGCCCTGCGAGGATATATGCTTTTTATTTATTTATATATTTTTTCGAAAATCTCGTTTGCTGAAAATTGATTTGGTCGTTTCGCGAGATCAGCCTTTGTTCTTGGGCACCCCTCTAGGTTGGGACATTATTGCAGTTTACATGTTTGGCGAGGTTCAACGGTCGATCCAATTTGGCAAAGTGAACGGTATATGTTCAGGCCACCAGGGAACTCTTTTACTATCCTGTATATACTTCGGTTTTAAACTTTTACAATGTTGCCAAGTATTTGTAGGTTTTACCTTTCCATTACGTACCAGGTTGTTGGTTTTGTTTCCATTTTTTTTCCATTTCTACATTGCCATCATTGATTCCTCTTCGGAATGCTATATGGCGTTTCCAATGAAAGATCGTTCTTCAAAGACTATTTCAGGCGTTTTATTACCTCAAATGCCAATGCAAACAAAGACATAATAATGGAAAACCGAGGTGCCGCCAGATCTTGGTTATTGCACTTGAAAGATTGATGCAATATGAAAGTTGTTCGTGTTTACATGACGCCATTGGTGCACGGAATTGCAAATTGAATCCAAATTTGGGCGCGCGAAAGAATCTCATTATTGTCAGGGGTTGTGAAGCAATTTTCTTTCGCAAATTTTCGCCCGCAAAATTGATAGCCAAAAATTTCTAAACATTTATGGATTCTTGTTAAAAACGTTGCCAATTCAAGACACGTTCCTTTCAGGTAAGGTATAATGATACAATTTCAGGCAATTTGGATGTTTAAATTGCGTTATTTCAATGTTTTCAGTATGCACGTACTGTATTTATTAAAATGTAGCCAATCTGAAACTTCTGAAATATAAAAACTATGAAAAGTATATGAGTGTGAGACAAAATGGAAAGGTAGCCTACATGTAATTTAATTGCCTAATAACATTCACTAGTAGGAAATGCATTTGAAAATATGTATTGATTATAACACATGTGATGCATTTCCAAATACATTTTGCGTTATTAAAATGTATTTTAAAGTCCGTTTTCAAAATCTATTATTTGAGATAAAGAAGATGAGCAGATATTCGAGCTATAGCCTCGTTTGCTGGACTGCCAATACAATTTGACAATTTGCTGATTTAAAAGTTGTTTTAAGCATAACGTGTATAATTGTTACTATCTTGTGATGAGGGTTGAGTTGAGGTAGCAATCTGTACATTTCAACATTTGTTTTAAAAAGCATTTGAAATACATGAACATTTGCATGTGTTCCAATCTATACATATTTTAAAACGTACTTTTGAAATGCATTTCCTTTCAATGTGGAAAAATTATTAAACATTTTGAAGCTTGCCGATTATTTCAAATGTTAAAAAGCGTTACTATGACTTTGTCACTACATTCTCTTAGTACAGTATAAACAGGTCATGTTTCTAAAATGTGTTGGTAGAAGACACTTTCCCAAAGTGAAATTAAGTTGCAGCCAATATCATTTTCACATACAAAGTTTTACAAAGACAATGGGGATACTTTAATAAATAAGGTCAGCGTAAAATTACTTAAAGTTGAGTTTATTTTAGATTCTGACGTAAAATTGAACTATGCACTATTGCTTTTGATCCTACATGGAACTAAAATTTATATAAATTAGATTATGCTGTTGGATACATTCAGCTACACTGTATTTAGATTCTTGAAAAAAAACGTAAAATTGGATAAGTTAATGGCACAGCCTTTGCAAATTTAGCCCATCGGTAAGAGGTGTAACCCTCACAGAAATGGCCCATGGCATATAGGCAAAGTGCAATGGATCTTAATAAAATGTTGTACTGTTTAAAAGATAAAGTCAGCTTCTGCTTTTAGATAATAATGTTCTTGCCATCCAATTTCCATGCACGTATTCGAGTGCATATGTATTATCGGAAGCTGGGTCTCCAACAATGCATTTTCCTCGTTGTTTTTCTAATACGAAAACCGCGTTTTTTCAACGGAAGAAAGCTTATAGAAATTGTCTGCGTTTTTAAATTTGATAATCGAAGGCGGCATCTTTCGCATATATTTTTTCTAGAAAAATCTTCGAACGAACACATTTGTGAGTTTGTACAAATTGGATAGCACGAGGTAATTCGAAGTGGCAAAAAATAATTGTTTTCTTCCACGTATTGTCTGGTTTTGTAGTAAAAATATTTTCTTATGAAATGACTTTTGTTGGTAGCAAGTATCTGCATGTCCTAAATGCCCCAAATCCTCCGCGGAATTCTGCGAAAACAAATTTTAGGCACTGTTAAAGGTACTGGTCACCATGGGGATTAATGATCCTGAATCTATTTCAGGGTCCCACTTTCATCGATATTTCTCTGAGGATTCTGAGAATTGCGTTATAATTAATGCCCTACAAACACGCCATCACGAACGTGTTTTCAACGGTCCAATTATATCAAAATTTTCATTATTTTCGGCTTTGCCTCGTAATTAAACTCATCTTTATTGACTCAGTTCTTCAATATTGTTTCATTCACCAATGCAAATTTTCAATGGAAGTTGGTCGGGAAATGGTACAACGAGCGACACGAGACCAATAATTCGTAATAACTGACCAAAACCTCATTTTTCGCGAATTGGGTAATTGAGTGAAACAGGGGAATGGCCTGTAAATGTGAGGGACAATTTGTTTAACCATTAAAAAACAAAGCTATAAATAAACTAAACGTTTTATTGGTCTTGCTACTAAAGTTAAATAATGTGAGGATTTAAACCAATGTTGCAAATAAACATTTGATAAACTTTGAAAGCAACGTGTACTCAAACATATGTCTCGATGCACTATAAAGAAGTTTGTTCGGTTGTAAATGTCCAATGTTGTTAAATTTCTTGTAATCATAAGATGATAAGAACTTTCAAATGCATTTGGGTGCCAAACCATCGATGGAGGAAATGTTATTTGATCCAATCGCTATAGAGCTTGTGATCCAATATAAATTGCAGCAATTCATAAAAATGGTACCAGAAAGCGGACCGTGATGGAACTTAATACGTTATGTCATGTCGGCAAACAGGACAGGATTCTTTAATCTACATGTACAAGCAAAACAACAAATCAAGAGCACGGTTTTGCAAAGTAACAATTCACCATCATTTATAAACAACTCGACACTTAAAACTTCTTACCATTAACCACTTATCGATACAGTCTGAATGAAAATCGTGAAAACATGGTAGACTTTTAATGGAATCTCCTGTTTCCCAATCCAGCAGACAGATGAGGCACGATTTATTATCACTCGTAATATCCAGTAGTGTACTGGAACTGTAACTTCGAGTTGGAAGCAAGTCAATTAACGTCGATGAGGCAAACCCACTCTCACTTAAATCCACTTCGTGCAAGGTCAGAAATTCACCCTAAAAATACAAAAATACTTCACCCATAAACGAAAGGATGATGGAATTAGGATGCCAGAATTAATTAAGGAGACCAATTCCAAGTGGTCCATTCGCTATACTTGATTTTTTTAGAATAGTTTTATGTATAAGATGAAATGCTTATGATACAAATGTTTGTTCCGTATATAACGAAGAGAAATAACTTGGAATTGGCATTTTCACCTTGTTAAATTTCCCTCACTTTGACCTTTTACTTGCATTGATCACTAGATGGCGCTTTTCGAAATGAAAACAAAACTCCTAAAATTATCTTCGTTACAATTTCCATAAACAATTGAGTTAAAGAGAGCGCCCTCTTCAAGTGGTCATGGTGAAACAAACAAATACAAAATCTCTAGTTCTTTCGTTAAATCCTAGTTAACTCAAAATTTTAAGTTTCAGATATTTTCAAACCGAACATTTGCAAAAGCACTTCCACGAACAAAAGCAAATATGGATGAAGGTATTAATTCAGGGATGAAATTATAATTTGGAGCACTATTTTTTGAGAAAAATCTCCAATGTAGGCTAGCATTTTCGCTAGACTTGAGGAAATGCTTCAGGATGATTGAAGAATATGCTTACTTAACTCCAATTGACTGGTTACTTGTTCAAAGATGCAAACACATATACTGTACCTCGAATTCGGCATAAGGTGGTGGTTCATCATCACTGTCGTCGTATAGATGTTCACTGTTGGAGGAGGAGGATGTTGAGGTGAAAAAGGTTGAATTACCAGATGAGTGACTTGAGCTCGGCTCTGTACCTCGAATTGCTTCATACATATGAGTATCATCCCAAGCGTGTTCGTCATCAGTTTCAGTTACCGACAAACTCATTGTTCTGTGTTCCAGCTCAACTTGGAACCTTTCCTGGAATTGGAAAGCTACGATTAATATTTAAATTTAACTTAATTTTGAGCATCGTGATTTCGTTTGTTTTTCTCCTATTAAAGTGTCGTAGCACAATTTACCTGCAGCTCTTTTGCATATTGCTCATCTTCCAAGAGTTGCTTGTGTTGTCGAACCATTATACAGTCCTCGTACAGGATAGTTTGCATGGCTATTGTTACTGGAATAAACAAAATTCTAAAGAAGTAGCTACATTAACCTTGCCTGAACACGTCTAGTTTAAATTAAATGAAAAATACATTTGAATTATGTATTTTGTACAATTGTTGGTTTCTGCTTAGTTTTGATTTTTTACACTTAATGGATCTGATGGCCGTGGTGATGACCTTCCTACGCACAACAATGTAATGTCAACAATGGACATCATTCGCAACTGAACAAAAACAGGGGCAATGCTCGTTTCTACGTTATTGGTGTTCATATTTTATTTTTTTCGTTGATTCAAGCAGTTCTTTCAACAAAGCATATCTGGATTGTGACGTTCAAAGATTTTTGTAATTTTAATTTCAATGAATAATACATACTTTCTTCCATGGAGAAGCCTTCTTCGCAGCCATCCTTTTCCTTCAACTCCTCAGCCATGTTAGGTTTTTAGGAAATTATTAGCAACGCAGTTTCTGGGTTTACAATCAGCTGCACAACATTTGACCTTTTTAGCATAATTAAAAAATTGTTGCTACAAGCAAATGTTTTTGAGATAAAAGCAAATCTAAATAGAGAAAATTACGTCCGACTTACGTTGTCCAAATATTCGCAATAAGGGCGAGTTTGCGTAATCTTAAATCCAGTTACACGTTAGCATAGAATGTAATATTCGACAACTGTTTCGACGAATTTCGACAGTGATAAACTGTGCTCATGGGCGGGCCAAAAATTAAAAGAAATGAACAAAATTGCTGCATGACTTCATGATAAGGTTAACTATTTCGATTTCACCTGCACTTATCACGCCTTACTAGAAAAACAGCTATGTTGCAGTGTTGTAATTTTATCAGTTTTAATTTGATTACAAACTGTATCAGCCAAATGGATGAAATTATCATTTTATCAGTTTTAAGTTGATTACAAACCAAAGCAAATACTTTGACATTGAATAGTTGTACTCGCTTAATTCCAATTTTGCAACCATTAGAGAATCGTAAAAAGTATTACTTAATATGAACATGATATCAAAGCTTGAACAACAATCTAAACTGGTCGAATCTACACAGTATATACAGTATAATTCATGTGTATTTGTGGATTCTATGTTTGTTAGAATTGTCAATTAGATAATTTTCTTGTCTTGGATATTCATCTGTATATTCAACATTTTTTTAGAGTATGAATTTGAACACTTGGAACATCGATGCGTTTTATCTCTCGCTGAGAAATCTTATTATTTTTCATAAAATTTTAAAAATCAGAACCTTCACAGTCATTAGTTTAATTTACACGAAGATCACTCATGGATATATCAGTTTTTTATATTATTTGACACATTGCTGCGAAAAACCATTAGGGAATCACATTTGCAAACCATTTTATTAAATTTATTCAGCGCCTTGCTGGTCATGAATACAAAATATGTATAACTATCAAATTAAAAAAAACATCTTTTAAAGGCATGCAGACATGGTATATTCGTGGCATTCTTCTACAAGATTCGCTCATTCGGCAACAAAACGAAATATTTTCTTCACTGATAAATTTACCTGCACCATCAGTGGCTGCTGAACTTAACCTCCAAACGACAAATTGGACAGGCCTTCTTGAGCTAAGAGATAAATGGTTAGTTCAGTTAACGGTTGCATCCTCTACAAACGTGCCATCAATTTCGATTTTTTTTTTAATATTCTACGGCTGATTCTACGCCATCCATAAATAAATTTGGTTGTGACGGGCTCATAGCATCGCAAGTTTCTTCGTATTAAGCTAGTTTAATTAAGTTTGCCATTCTGGTGCCACTTTGTAGCACTCGAAAGGGCAACATGTTGGTGCGTACCTTCAACCATTCGGTGATGCATTTTTTGTGAAAGTCGTGAAAACAAGGCAAACTCTTGATGGAATCACCGTGCTTCCACTTGTTCAGACAAATGTGACACGTTGCGGTGGCGCTACTGCCTTTGGGGTCATCCTTGGGTTCAAATCGGCGAGTGGGAAGCATGTCTATGTCACTTTTCCGCAATCCTGGGGGCTGCGCTGGTCCCAGTCTTTCGGCAAATGCATGTAATGCCTGAAAATGAAAAGCACCAAAAAAAAAATGTGTTGCAGCAAGAATTTATGCAACATTGTCCATTTTTACTAAACCGTATCTATCGATTTACTGTACCTCGTATTCATCATGAGGTGGTGGTTCATCATCAATTGAAAACCAATTACCAGATGGGCTTCGAATATGTCCAGGAACTGGTTCATAAATATGAGCTTCCCCAGCGTATTCGTCATCAGTTTCAGTTACCGACAAACTCATTGTTCTGTGATCCAGCTCAGCATATAATCTTTCCTGGAATTGGAATGTTCCGATTAATAAATATATATTTAACTTGATTTAGAACTTCGTGATTTCGTTTGTTTTTCTCCTAGTAAAGCGTTGTTGACACAATTTACCTGCAACTCTTTTGCATATTCCTCATCTTCCAAGAGTTGTTTTTGTTGTCGAACCATGTTACAGTCCATGTACAGGATACTTTGCATGGCCGTCGTTGCTGGAATAAACAAAATTCTAAAGAAGTAGCTACATTAACCTTGCCTGAACATGCCTAGTTTTTAAATTAATTAGTGAAATTGAAAAATACATTTGAATTATGTATTTTGTACAATTGTTGGTTTCTTCTTAGTTTTGATTTCTGACCCTAAATGGATCTGATGGTCGTGGTGATGACCTTATCATGAAAAACAATCTAATGTCAACAATGGACATCATTCGCAACTGAACAAAAGCGAGCAATGCTTGTTTCTACGGTGTTCACGTTTTGTTTATTTATTTCGTTGATTCAAGCAGTTCTTTGAACAACGCATATCTGGTTTGTGACGTTCCAGGATTTTTGTAATTTTAATTTCAATGAATAATACATACTTTCTTCCATGGAGTAGCCTTCTTCCCAGCCATCCTCTTTCTTCAACTCCACAGCCATGTTTGGTTTTTAGAAAATTATCAGCAACGCAGTTTCTTGGTTTAAAATCAGCTGCAGTACATTAGACCTTTTTAGCATAATTTAAAAATTGTTTCTACCGGCAAATGTTTCTAAGACAAAGGCAAATCTAAATAAAAAAAAATTACGCCCAACCTTCGTTTTCCAAATATTCGCAATAAGAGCCAGTTTAATCCAGTTTTACGTTAGCATACTGTAGATTGTAATATTTGACATTTGCTTATTTCGCAACATTTTCGACGAATTTCGACCGTGATCAACTGTGCTCATGGGCGGGTCAAGGTCAATATTTGGGTTTCACCTGCCCTTATCAGTTATCACGCCTTACTAGCGAAGCAGCTACAATATGTTGCAGTATTGTAATCATTTTTATCAGAGTTAACTTGCACTGTAAGTTGTTTACAAACCAGAGCAAATACTTTTGACTCTGAATAGTTAAACTCGCTTAATTCCATTTTTGCAACCATGAATCTTACACAAGTATTTTATTTAAATGAAATGATCATCATCATGAAATGAATTGATTAGATAATTTTTTTTGGGAGGGGGGGTATTATGTATATCCAAAATTTTTAGAGTAACAATTTGAACACTTGAAACATCTATGAGTTTTATTTTTTGATAATGAATATTACCGATTTTCGTGAACTTTGAAAATCAGGACCTTCACAGTAATTATACATGTAGGTTTAATATACACGAAGATTACTCATGGATCGATCAGTTTTTAATATTATTTAACACATTGCTGCGAAAAACAATTAGGGAATCACATATTTACGAATTATTTTATTAAATATATTCAGCGCGTTGCTGTTCATAAATACAAAATATATAAAAACTATTAAACTCACTAAAAAACATCTTTTAAATGCATGCAGACATGGTATTCGTGGAATTCTTCTACAAGATTCACTCGTGCGGCAACGGGCATGACGAAATATTTTCTTTACTAATAAATTAACCTGAGCCCATCAGTGGCTGCTGAACTTGACCTCCAAACGACAAATTGGACAGGACTTCTTGATCTAAGAGATAAATGGTCAGTTCAGTTACCGGTTGAATAAGAAGATCAGTTTTGTATTGTGCAATTTTCGCGAGCTTCTTTTCATAGAAAAAGGGCTCGTTTTATTCACTTCATAATCGGTTGCATCCTCGACAAACGTGCAATCAAATCAAGATTTTTTAAAATTTTCTACGATTGATTCTATGTCAATATATTTGGTTGTGACGAGCTCATGGCATCACAAGTTGCTTCGTAAGCTAGTTCAAGATTGCCATTCTGGTGCCACTTGGTAGCACTTAAAAGGGCAAAATGTTGTTGCGTACCTTTAACCATTCGTCGATGCATTTTTCGTGAAAGTCGTGAAAACAAGGCAAACTCTTGATGGAATCACCGCGTTTCCACTTGTTCAGACAAATGTGACATGTTGCGGTGGCGCTACTGCCTTTGGGGACATCGTTGGGTTCAAATCGGCGGATGGGAAGCAAGTCTATGTCACTTTTACGCAATCCTGGGGGCTGCGCTGGACCCAGTCTTTCGGAAAGTGCATGTAATGCCTGAAAATGAAAAGTAAAAAAAAAATGTGTTGCTACAAGAATTTATGTAAGATGGTCCATTTTTACTAAACTGAATCAATCGATTGCATTCATTGCCTTAAACGAATTTATCACGCCATCATCTTAGCATCCGCATTTTATATTAGCCAAACAATGTATAGGCTACCATTACCGTTATTCGTAGTTTACCTTGTAAAGTAATTGTATGGGAAAGGGCAACTTTCTAGTTTTTAGCATAGTCTTCGTAATGTATATCAGTTTACTAAGTCACATGGCAAAACTAAAAACGATTTGGTTTGAAAACGGCGATAACCTTGAATGCATTTTGAATAAATTTGCATGTCGATTTTGTACTCGCGACTAATCAAGTGCCAAAGTTCGATCCGAAGAATTCCTAAGTAGGCCTACCACTATTAGGCAGTACAATTACAGTATAAACATTTTTAATCTTCATTAATGTTCATGAAGTCAAACTACGATAATCATCACGGATACATGTACACTATATCATAAACTTTTTTTAGTGGAGAAAATGGTAATACTTCATAATCCAATGTTGGATCTCTGGATGGCCGGGCACGATGGCGATTGGGCTAATTTGAATAGATAAAAGAAAAAACGGCGGTAAAATAGCACATAATCGTGCCTGCAGATGTGGAGTAATCCATATTTACACCATGAAACTCGGAAAAATAACCGCAGTTTGCATATGCATTACCTGATGGGTGGTTACAATCTGAATACGTCGTCTTTCAGGGAGAGGCGGCGGGAATGCTGCAATATTAGGCCTGGAAAAGCAAACGAATGTCATCAGCACCAAGGAAATGCTTGACATCATCAGTACACCAAGCCTCGGAGTCTATTCGAAAAAATTAACCTGCGTGGAATCTCACGGGCGAGTTCCCGGTCAAACCTTCTCTGAAATTACACAAGGGTATCTTTTAGATGCAATATAAAAAAGAAACATGTACATGTAAATTTTCGAACACATGTGAACGTCACTTACTGCTCTGCTTTTCTGTCTACTGCATAAGTGGACAAGCACTTTTTTGGCTATTTGGTGTTCTTATTTTTTTAAACATACATGTATAGCTGTCTTACCTGCAACTGCTGAGCAAGATTCCCGTCTGTCGAGATCTGATGACGATTGTGCGTTATCAAGCAATCTTGCTGGATGACTCTTTGCTCCCATTTGTTAAGCAAGGCTCGGAACATACCACCTTCTGCCATGTCTGGCTTCTCAATCATTGACTTTTTTTTCATCTAACGATTGAAAAGCGCGAGAATGGCATTTCCGATTTGCGTGTTTCCGGTTATGCAACGCATTCTTGGTAGGCTCTGAAGAAAGACGACGCATTTGGATACCAAAACAAGGGGAAAACTCATAGCGAATTCGACTCACCCAAAAAGTGTACACCGGGTGTAGCTACAAGGTGAGGCATAAGTCTGTAAAGTCTTCTTGCGCCTGCTGCCTGCAATAGTGTCGATTTAACAGACTTATGCCTCGCCTTGTAGCCTACACCTGGTGCACTTGAATGTACACTTTTTGGGTGAGTCGAATCCGCCATTACTGTGAAAAAACTTTTAACGAAATAGTTTCAAGTGCATTCAAGGACAAACGACATACTGTATTTGGTCAAAGGTCCAAGGACTGCGATGTAATTGTGACATTCCATCGAAGTAATTTGGCAAGATTTGAAAATACTGTGTCTGAAACATACTGTAAACGACAAAGAACCATGCATTTTCACCTCGATGGACTACTGTATGCGAATGAAGTTGTTGGATTTTTGGTACGTGTTCTATCACTCGTATATTGAGTTGAACATAATAAACTTGAAAAATATAATTGACGTTGGAAATTGTTTTCAGACGAGATGGACATGTATATTTAATGTACTGTATATACTCCATTTATAATGATGCAGAAGTTGTTTTCGAAAACTTGGTAGTACATTATACAGTAGGCCTACATGCACATGTAGGTTTATTTATTGCCTAATCACATTAAATGCGACGTTTTATTTACTATACGGTATAGTTTCTAGGAATGAAGAGCGGTTTCTTCCAACTCATTTACAGTAACCAAAATAAACGAGAGAGATGTGGATGATCCACTGGTGAATAAGCCCGGTCGTTACATGGTCTAAAAATAATTTTCTGCTCATTAAAAGGCCATCGTTTCTCTAATTCGTATGCAAATGAGTTGAGTACTCATGCACGCCAAGTCATCGTTAAATTGTGTGTTGTTTAGTAAAATGGGCTCTGCCGGAAACGTGTGCAGACATGGTTCAGTTAGTCCATGGCCTCTGTCAATGCCCCATGACCGAAATCGCATTTTTGCTACATACACTAGAGTTCCGTAATGTACGGGAATTACACGTGTAATTACATGTTGTAGGTTTCCTTTGTACAAAGGGAAAAAATTATGCTCTTCTTATACTGTAACTCGAAATCCCACGAGAAATCGATTTAAGTTTTAAGCTTTGGCTCATCTCGAGGACTGATGCTTCTGATGGGTAATTTCCCAGAGGCTGCACGTTGTGATGCACAAGATGTAAACACGCAGATCCATGTTGGTTTCTCTTGTCATGCGTGTCATTTTTTAGATTAAAATTTGAAAGGTCTTGACTGTTGATGTCGATATGCAAAAAAAAATGCAATTGTTCAAGTTATTTTCTTAAGAGATTAAATGTGCAGTTCTCAAGCAGACAAGCATTGTAAAAAATTTGAAAATAAAATGGGAACTTCATTTTATGATATGCATGTAAGTATTACTCATGTTTTTGCGGATTGATTTTCGAGAAAAAATCTACAGTGCATACTGTATGCATAGGCCTACATGTTAAGGATGCGATGTTTGAAAAAATGGCATGAGGATTTGCTGCTGATACGTATGCAGTATACAGCTTACTTTAGCAAACAGGACAAACATGGACAAACTTCCATTATTCTTTAATTTAACTTTTTCACGAGACAATATCAAGAATTTTCATGTTGCAGTTAAATGGATTTAGATCCAACTTTTGAAATTGCCAAGTAGAGACAAAATAAAATGCCATTAGAATAGTTTCATAAATGTACTGTAGGCCTACATGTATGTGCAAGACTTTATTCATTAGATATGATCCGTAAATAAAGAGGGGAAATAAGCAGTTCTTGCAGTAACTAATTATCTATGGTAAGATTTTACATGTATTCATACATGTGCATTCTAAGACATTTGCAAACAGCAATGCAATGAACTGGTCATCATGCACGAACTTCAAGGACTGTACTATTGACAAGAATAAGACAGAATACTAGAAACACTGGAATACTACTTGAAATTCTATGAAAACTACACAGAAGAAGTACAATTTAATCTTATATAGTCTTCATTAATGATACGTTACCAAAGATAATTTAGAGTTTATGAATGAGTTATTTTCTTCAGAAATTAAATGTGCAGTTCTCGAGCATACATATGTAGTGGTTAAATTTTTTCAAAGGAATTAACTTATTGCTTATTGGAAGTCTATTTTAAAATCAATCGCAAGTTAATACTTTAGATTCTTTAGACTATCATGATCCATTGATCATTGTCAACTGGTGAAGATAAATATCCTTGCATTATAACTTGGTTATTCGTGTCAGGAAACCACAGTGCAGCTGGGGAAAATGAGCTCCAAAAATCTTTGGCCTAGCTCATTAGCAAATGCCCTCAGCTTCGCAAAGGTTAATTCCTATTTATGCAATAGTAGTTTTTTTAATCTAATTTCTTTCACTTCGAATCCAATAAGTGCAACTAAGGACCCTTTCCGTTAAATTTCACGAGATTTAAGCCCACAAAGGAACTGTTGCCGATGTTATGATGATTAAATTTGGACATTCCCGCTTACCTTCCGCAAAAGTCTCGTTAAGAAGTAAGCCGTTTTGGTTCTGATTAGTGCATTTTCCGTTGCACGAAAGCAAATTAATCTAATTAGGACACGCTGAATCTCATTAGCATGGCCCATCGCCTTTTGTTTTCCCCGCTGTCAAGTCGTTGCGTCACATCGACATGACGATGAAGACGTTTGGGAAAACGGCTTCCATCAAGTCCAATAAGATAAAGGTTGCAGCATCTCCGAAATATGCGAGATGTGGTACCAGAGCTTTAGATCTTGTTAAAAGATGAATGTAGATGATTACATGGGCCGTACGGTTATCGAGCAAGGGTTTCGATGCGCTTTTCCTCTCCAGGGCATTTCCAACATGTTCCAAGAATTGATTGGGTTTTCTACGTAATCAACTCGCCTCGGTGAAAGACAGTTGCGCCAAAGACAATCAGCCGCAGAGTTTGGAAGCTGCGATTGTTTCTGTCATTAATTATAAACGAGAGGTATTCTTTAATTAAGTTTTAGGATCGGTAAGCGAGCGTGCAAAGAACAAATTAATCAAGTTGTTTGTGTTTTGCGATTGCGGAGCTGGAGCACCCCGAGACTCCATCAATTGCCTTGGCAACGATAGACGTTTTGCTGCTGAAATCTTGCGCTTTTTCTTTGTTTTGATCGTTTAATTCCCATCCCTCGTACATTTTTTAATGCACCTGACCAAAACCTTTAAAGAAATGTTGTTTGAGTGCAGCGAACTGAGCAAAAAATCACAATGTTTTTGTGTTTATGCTTGACTTTGGTTGCTTCACAAGCATCAGATGTGAGAGCGGGTGCTTGTTTATCCCTTTGGGCTTACTCCTTCAGTGGGAAAGATAAGATTATCAAAAGATTTAAATGATTTTGCTCAGAAAATGAATGGTCGAAGCTAGAGCATATATACAAGGTAAGACCGGAAAGTTCGGTGACTGGTCCAAGTGTGGAAATTTGACGCAAATGAGAAACATGTGTCTGCATGAAAATTGAGCGTTTATGTCAGCTAAAAGTATGTGTGACATGCGAAGACATTTCGTGAAGTTTCCTAGTCATTTCGCAGTTCTCATTAGACCATGTCAAGTCGTGTCGTCACAGGTACAAAATGGAGCAGATTGTCAACAATGAAATTTGCTTTAAATTGGGCAGATCTGCAACGGAAACCCATGAAAATGTTGAAAGAAGTGTACGGGGACGAAGCTGTGACTTGAAAAAGCGTTCACGACTGGTTTAAGCGTTTTTGGGAAGGACGCGAATCTCTTGAAGATGCACCAAGTTATGGGAGGCCGACCACCATCAGCACACCCCAAAACATCGAACGAGTTCGCGAGCTTCTCCAAACCGATCGTCGTTTGTCTCTTCGAATGATGGAAGGTGAACTTGGCATTTCCCGTGAAGTGATCCGAAATATTCTGACCACGAACCTGGGTAAGCAAAAGATCTGCGCGAAGAAACCGGGATTGTTTCTTCTGCATGATAACGCAATGCCTCACGTTGCTGCAAAGGTGAAGCAATTCTTGGCCCAAAAACAAGTTACGGAACTTTATCACCCTCCGAATTCCCCTGACCTGTCACCTCCGGACTTCTTCCTGTTTCCACGTTTGAAAATGGCACTGAAAAGACACAGATTTTCCGACATTCTGGACATTCAAACTGCTGTGATGAGGCAGCTTCAAGGGGTAAAAAAGAGGACTTCTCACATGCGTTCCAAAATTTATACACACAATGTCAAAAGTGTATTATGGCCCAGGGGGCCTACTTTGAAGGACAGTAAAGTGTCTTTTCTTAAATCACACAATATGTTGATTTTTCTGACTTAGTCACCGAACTTTCGCTTGTACTTGTAGTTGAATTTTCAACGTTCATTTTGTTTTTTGAGAGACTTGTTCGATTTTAATTTTACGAATCATTTCATTTTTAAGAATGAGTTCATATTTAATAATTCGTGATGTCACACGTACACTCTACAAAAAAAGTTATACCAAATAGAAGTTATAGAACCTTTTGAGGTTCTTTCCCTTGCTATGCCAGGGGAACCTTTTTAGGTAGGCCTACTTAATTCGAAAAACCTCAAAAGAGGTTCTTTTTCAAGAACCTTCTAAAAGATTCCAAATACACAAATAAGGTTAAATACACTCAACCTTTTTAAAGTAACAAAGTTTCGTTTTAAATGGAAAAGGTTCTTTATAAATGAAAAGGGTTCAAAATAAGAATGATTTTGAAACGCAATTCCTTTTCGAATATTTCAGTTCACGAAATCCTGATCAGTATCTTCCGTTCCGACTTCCGAAGTACATGTAGCTTTATGATTGCTTTGTTTTCATTGTTAAAACGAAGTGATGTTAGGCTAAATACTGCTATAACCCAGTAATTTGAACTACAACGTTCAAATTTTTGAACAAACATCGAATTCATATTAATTAAAATAAGAATATGCACGTGGTTGCATGCGTTTTCGTCCATAAAATCTAGTGTTATTTAGATGTACAACTGCTATGGCATAGAGTAAAAATTGAAATATTGGGCACAATAACTTCATCTAACTTAACCTATCCTAACCTGTCCTAACCTAAAACGTTCAAATTACTGTGCCAAACATTTTAATTTTTACTGTACACTATAGCAGTTGTATATCTAAACTGAACTATAATGTAGGGTTAGGAGGAGGAGGAGGAGGAGAAATAGTACTAAGGGGGCTCAGCCCCTTCTGACTTGTGTAGTTTTTGGTGTATTTCTTTCTTTTAA
>JAQGBX010000511.1:0-34984 GCA_034698745.1 Megaphyllum sjaelandicum | reverse complement strand
TTCCGGATATTCGATGATTTTTTCTGGAGTAACCTGCATTTTCTTGAAAACAGCGGCCATGGTCTCCAACTGAGATTTATTCAAGCGTTGTACACCTCTATTTTTCAATACGATTAGTCTACTCTCATGTTCAGGCAAATCTATTGAGAAAAGAACCTGTATTCGAATGTCTAAAATTCTAGTACATGTACCTATCGAAAAGTAATTTCAAATTTCGTACCTAATAGTTCGGCTATGAACTTCCACCGTTCGGCCAATTTCATCCCAGTTGCAGATTGATACGACGCGCGTATCATTTTACGAAAAGCGGAAGTGTTTCCAATAAATGACGACCTATTCGCAGAATTTCTTAAAGTTTTAGTGAGAGTTAAAGCCATAATTTCGATGAAAACACCACTTACACGCCATTCGAAAGCAGCTAACAACACGCGATAGCAGACGATAATTTGATGAAAGCACACATCGGCTTTTTGTACAAGCGCCGCACAATCTGAAGGGTCACTCATAAATTCACGCGCTCGTAGTTAAAGGGCACCCCGATCACCAAATTTACAGTTTAGGAAATGTAATCTTCATTTTACTACAAAGCTCTATTTCTGAAATATAAACGTAGCATTTCATATTCACATAAAAATCGCGCGTGTCCTTTATAAGACATTCTTAAATAGTTTAAATTTTAAAGACATCGAGACATACATTGTAAGCAAATTATTACTGAATGAATTTCCAGTCTTGGGATTCAGTCTTAATTTTATAATAACGATTGTCATATTTATACCATAGATTTTTTCTGTTACAATCATCGGTTTAACTTTAACATCGGTTTAAGTAATGAATACAATTAAGCAAATTTAAGATTTAGCATAAACAAGTTGTAAACAAACTCTTTCCCATATAAAAAAAACAACATTTAATAAAATCATCGTCAGGTATAAAAAAAATTGTTTCGCAGCATGCGATGCGTTATAACAATTCGGCGGAAAAAGCTTAAGAATTTTTGGAAATACATGTCTTGGAGGACTTCAACATTATAAAATTCGTAAAATAACAAAAGTGCCTGCTTCAAAAATTGCCCTAAAATAAATTTTAAAAACTTCTAAAATTGATGGATGAAATTTTTGAAAATTGTGAAAAATTGACCGATAAAAATGTTTACATTTTGAAAAATTGACCGTGTAACATTTAATTTACCAGTGATGATTTGGAAAATATTAAAAAATTAAGAGAGGAAAATAATGGCAATTTTACAAAATTAAGTGGAAAATATTGAGAATTTCGGAAAAATTAAGAGATAAAGGAAATATTTGATGTGTTAACAATAACACTTGAAAACAAGCTCGGAAAAAACTTTAGAGGTGCGAGTTTTCATTCAGTTTGAAATTGCGAATCCGTGAAAAAAACTACCGATGAACATCGGTATAAATTAAGCGGCGTTGTTATAAGGGGGAGGGCCTATTTCGACATTTTTCAGAGATACAAAAAAAATTGGTCATGTTTTTTTTTCCAGAGATCTTCGAGGAGGTCGTTGCTGCCATTAGCTTCTGTCGATGTCCAATGAAAAACTTCATGTAAGCTGCCCCGGCCCCGAACCATGCATAATGCGTCCCTGCCCATAGGCTACAGGCACGAGATGGCACACAATCCTAATTCCCGATCCTCTTTTCCAACATACACAGTTTCATTTGTGCAACTTTTATAATGTTACGACGCGTAGCCTACGCTTTCTATAAATATACTATAATTTTAAAGTCGTGATTGAATGCCATTCTTTTACGCTGCGTGTCGTGCAACATTTTACCGGGAATTTACATTGTTTTTTTTGCGTGAAAAAACATAGAAAACTAATCGGAATTTGTAACGTCTAGCCGTGTCTCAGGTAAGTCACTTAACGTCCATTTTTCAGCCAGAATGATGCTCGGAGAAAACAATGTTCGGTCGTTTATTAATTTTTTCACTCGTGAAAATGTCCCACGAAAGTAACTTACAAAATGCTTTTTTTGGGTTGAAAAATGTAACTTTCTTTTCCACGTTTTTAGGCCAAAAAAAAAAGGTCCGAAACTCCGATGATTTTTCGAGTTTTGAGACAAGTTCATGCTCTTAAATATTTTTTGCGGAAAATATATACATTTAAAAAAAATAGTTTTTTTAATAAATATTACGAATATAAGTATGAGCCAGTTTAAAACTAGATTTTTGCAGGTTTAAACTTGGGTCAGGTTCCAGGGTTTTATTCCCGAAACAACAGACCATGCTTTCGGCCATTTTCGACTATGGAGATCATGTAACCCATTAATTATCTGGAAATATTTTCGTTTTCTTCAAATATAATTACCGACGCGAGATTATTGATAGTAATAATACGATAACTATTAATTTTTATATATTTTTACGTTTAAAAACGATGGATTTTTTTTCGGAAGTAATTTTGCTGGAAATTTTACGTGTTATTAATGTTCGGATTATCTAAGCATCTTTTAATTGTGGATTTTATACGATGATACATACATGTACATGCATCTGTAAACAATGTTTAAGATTAGAAAAATTTATATCCATTCCGAGACAGAAATTCCCCGAAAACACTTGCATTGTTTTAAAAAAAAAGGTTTCAGTTTGTTTTTGAAACAAACTGAAAAAACAAACTAAAAAAATTGAATTTTTTTATCAATTTTTAACAAACTGATAATTTACGATATTTTATTTAATACGGCATTGGAAAACAATGTCGGGAGTGGATAAATCAACCCATAAACCTATAGAAAACAAGTATATATGTCTTTCTTATTTGGCTGATTTTGGACATTTTAAAATTTGAAAAATTCCAATGATGCATGTGACTATCATTAGCTTAATTACACAAAACATGCAGCTGTATTTTTATGCAAATGCATGTAATTAAGCCCTAAATTAGCTAAAATGCTGCGTTTTTATAAAAAGGCTTATGAAATGAGAAATCCATGCATGGTATGGAGAAAAATTATGCACGGGACCATGCATGTATGAATTTCCAGAATTATTATCCATGCATGTTTCAGTGTATAAAATGGGCCTCTTTGAGAGTTTTGACATCGTAAATCAGCTTCTGATTATCTGAAACTTTTATGTATGTTTATGTTTATAGGATGCGTGTCAAATATAATAATTTTGGCAACTATAAATAGTTCAATTATGAATAAAAGATCGAATCAACTGTCTAAAAGTTATAGTTACATGCATTAATTATTTAAATTATCGAAGCTTATGATTATTTATTATTTTATTATTTGTTACTATCGTCATATATTATCGTATTAATTTCTATAGTGTACATGTCCAAACTTTGCACGCATACAGTAAACTATACCAAAAAATTGGCCTCTACTGGTTCCAGCAAAGAACGTTTTAAAACAATATCATGTTTTAAAACATGAATTGAAACACTTTTATCGGGATATTTCTTTTCACGGACATGCGTGTTTACAAACAATAACGTCATAAGGCCTAGCTAGTCAACAATTCGCAGCTACATCGCAGAAAATATTTTCCAAAACATGCCCATATATACAAGCATACTTTTGAAAATATGTTCACACAGGAACATTTGATAGAACCGACAATATGTGACCAAAATACATGCACCTAAGTGCAAGTTGAACACCCCGAAAATCTCGCTTTCTGATCGATCGTTAAATATACACGAAATTAACTTTGTGTATGAATTTGGGGTTCCCTCCCCAAGATATCTCATTATACATGAACATATACTACATTATAAGCAAATATTCCATTAACCGGAAAAAATATGGCCCCGAGCATTTCGGATGAGGAATACTCGCACGAACTCTGGTGGTGGAAAATATCGGTCTTAAGGTTTACATGTAGGTATACACAAAAACGAAAATTTTAACGAAAATTAATTGGTTTCCGAAACTTGAAACTCCCAAGTTGGAAAGTCGGTTATAACGCGCAATTCAGAAACTTGCAGAATCGTGCCAATGTTCTTTCATATCATTCCTGAACATATTTCAATATTAAAATTGCTTAAATTGCGTGCTTAAAATTGGTGCGCAAAGATGGAGTCCCGAGGAGATGGTAGCTATGCAGCGGTTTTTTAAACTTTTGAAGGCATTTCAGGTGCAAAAATGCGTAAAGCGTTTAAGGTCCGAGTAATGTCCAAACGTCCGGTCTATAGGAGTTTATTGGTCAGTCGAGAAAATGGGCGTTGAAAGTACGAAAGATGGTGAGAGAAGTGGACATTTGGTGACTCCAACAAATGACGTTTTTGGAGCGAGGCATACCTGTATACTGTACACTCGATGCCAAAAATGCACCGAAGAAAATGGACATTTTTTTGAATAATAAATGACGTTTACGTGAATTTCTCTACTAAATTTCATTAAAATCCATGCAGCCGTTTCATTTTCTAAAAGATTATAAAGCACGCCAACCTAAAGAGCAAAAAAAGACTTAAGCTTTTTAATCCCGGCCAGTCAAAATAAGTCTGAAATTGCGAGGATCTTGTTCCTCCATCGCACGCGAATGACCACACTCGGCCTGTCAGTGAAATGACGAGTATCAATTTCAGAGGCTGATAAAGAGATAAATAAATCCTAGATTTGTGCGTGACTTACGTAAGTTGCGAGTATACGCCGTGGGAGGCCGAATTGAGCCGGGGGTCTCTCGCCATGCACACTCTGGGCCTGAGGACGAACCTCATCCCCATGCATCCAGGACCAAATATAACTCCAAACTATAGCGACTATTTCGGTCGTGCCTATACTCGCCCAGCTCTCGCATTTGCATAGATTACCATGGATGCGCTTTCAGGGGTATAGCTTACATCGAACAAAATTTGGTCTTATTAAACCATTTTATTCGGTTTGTTTTCTAATTAACTAACATTTCATATGAATTTTCTGAGAAACGTGTATTTTTATCCATTTATTTCGCAGAAAATGTTGCGTTTCATCCAACTTTTCTCTGAAGTTTGTTATCGCATCAGAATTGTAATACAAGTAAACTTCGACAAACTAAATTATACGCAATTCGTAAAAGAACACAAAAATGTGTTTGCTTCGAAAATTGAAAAATTGTCCTAAAAAAAGTTTGAGAAACTTTTTTTTTTAAATCAATTTTAAAAAATTAACCGATAAAAATGTTTAAATTTTGGAAAATTGACTAGGAAAAATTTAATTTATCAAAGAGGATTTTTCTTAAATAGTGCAAAATTAAGAGAGGAGAATTGAGAATTTTGAAAAATTAGGAGAAGAAAATATATCGAAATTCTCACTAGTTTTTACTCCTAATTTTGCAAACTTCAATATTTCCCACTCTTAATTTCGCAAAATTCTCACTATTTTCCTTTCTTAATTTTGCAAAATCAAGAGAGGAAAATAATGAAACATTTTTAAAATTAAAAGTGAAAAATATTAGCCTCGGAAAACGTTAACAATTTCGCAAAATTAGCTTCATAAACTGTCGAAAATTGTGTGAAATTTACCTAAAAACCACATTCATAAAAAATGTACGCGATTTCAATATTACGAAACAAAATTCAAATTTGCACGACAAACTATGTGTAATTATGGATACATTTTCTTTTGGGCGCCCCCTTACCCTCGGCGCCCTGGCACCCTCGTTGCCACGGCCCCGGGACTCGCAACATCGATCAAACTGTACGTTGCCCAAAAAATCAGAAAAGCAGTCCGTTGGTCCTCCATCGAATATCAGCTGGTACACCAGGAATATGGGTTAAACCACGCGTGGGTATCATTATTATACATGTACGCGCATACGTAAAACTTCAAAACTTACGAAACATGCTAATTCCGAATTAAGTTAGCTTTATAGGACACTCGACTGAGGCATTTTTACCATGCACCGTATGCATTGCTCAAAACATGGATTGTTGTTGGCTAATTTTGAACCTCGGTTTTGGTATCAGAAATGGAGAAGCAGACGGAGTTAGCGAAAGCCAGGGAAAAGTGGATAATGTCCATGGAAAATGCGGCCAAATCACGGTCAGGACGACCTTTGAGGAACCGATCTGGAAGGTAAGTTACCACAACATTTCAAACTTGTTCATTTTATCGACGCTTGACTTAGCATCTAAAAATCTGGATTAAAGTTCGGTTCTATGCGGAATATGATAATGAAATGATGTGTAGAAATTGTTAAAAAAATGTACGTCATAAATAATAATGACATTACCAGAAAATTGTGTCAAATTAACTAACATTTGATGTGAGTTTTTTGAGAAACGTGTATTTAACGTGTTTTCTGAAGTAGACCTACATGTTTCTCAACCGAAAAAATTGTGGCAAATTAACTAACATTTGATATGAGGTATCTGAGAAACGTGTATTTGACGTGTTTTCTGAAATACATGTTTCTCAACCGAAAAAAATTGGGCCAAATTTACTAACATTTGATACGAGTTTTCTGAGAAACGTGTATTTAACGTATTTTCTGAAATACATGTTTCTCAACCAAAGAACTTGCGTCAAATTAACTAACATTTGATATGAGTTTTCTGAGAAACGTGCATTAATTTTGCAGAAAATGTTGCGTTTCATCCAACATTTTTTCCCCATGCATATACTGTAGGCTTATTTCCCCAGTGCATAAATAATTAAGACTCGAATTATTTGCCATAATGCAGCGAAATTCAAATTTCTCGGTTGATTTTCACGATCAACAAACAACAACAAGGTTGAAAATATTTGACTTTCTAGCTATTAATCTATCTCCGCTAAAAGATCTTATCAGCGGTGAACCCTCTTAAAAATGTCACCGAGTGTCTTTTCCACACACGATGCTAAAACGTACGAATAATGGGGGTGGCAATAACCCCCCTAAACCCGTCGAAAAACATGCGGACAAACAATCGTGTAAGCTTATTTAGACGAGTAGAAATAAATGTTGCCCAAAATGTCGAGTTTGAGCCAAAACGAAGTCCACCTGCGACGCCATCTGCAGACACAAATGTCCATGCATTCGAACGGGCTTCAAAAATACGCCTATAGAATACTCAAATCGATTACTCACTTTTTTAAAAAACTACTCAAACTATACGGAGTATGTTTCTTTTTTTAAAAAAAATTGAACGATATTCAAACGCTGAGTTTATTCAAAACTCGGAACAAAGTTTCGAAATGCGTGTATGTTCAATATTTATGATGGACGTACATTAAATGTAAAATTTAGGTGACTAATAATTAAAATTATAGTTACAATAATAAGTAGAACATTTTAGGTGATTAAAATTAGTTTTAAGCAACTACAAATAGAATATTTCAGGTGAATAAAATTAAACTTTTGAGTAATTACAAGCAAAACATTTTGCTAACGATCATTTGCGCATGTTCAAAATTTATGATGGACGTACATGTAAATGTTAATTTTATGTGACCAATAATTAAAATTATAAGTAGAACATTTTAGGTGTTTAAAATTAGTTTTAAGTAATTATAAGTAAAACATTTTAAGTGAATAAAATTATAGCTTGGAGTAGAACAAGTAGAACATTTAAGTGAATAAAATTATATACTGTATAGTCTTGAATAATTACAACATTTTGCTAACGATCATTTGCGCATGTTCAATATTTATGACGGATGTACATGTAATTTTTAGGTAATTAATAATTAAAATTATGAGTATAATATTTTAGGTGAATATATAGTTTTGAGTAGCCTAATTACAAGTAGAACATTTTAGGCGATCCAGCTATAGCACAAGTTTGCAAAATTGTAATATTTTTCATTACGCAGCAAATTTGCAAAATTTTACTGTTTTTTCGAGTACGTATACAATTGTATTCGTAAAACGTTCATCATTTTCCGAGGAGAAATTTGCAATATTTTTAACATGCAGATTTTGAGGACAAAATTGCGATATTCTCAACTTTCCTCTAGCAAAATTCTGAATACATGAATAACATCGGCCTTTGTAAATTGCGACATTTTCATCGATCAGGGAAATTTGCTTAAAAAACATGGAAAAGTCAAGGAAGTTGAATTTGTAATTTCTGAAGGAATTAACCCTGAGTTCGATTTGACGTATAGTATAGGGCGAATGCTTGGCAACTCGAAAATTCGTAATATCCGAATGTGGAATTGGACATTAACGTTATTCAACCATACATGTAGCATATAGGGGAGGTCCGGAAAAAGAGTTCGTAGTATCAGAAATTCGTATTGCAAATAATGCAATTTAGCATACAATTTAGAGTACAAAAATGCAAAATTGCCCAAGTTTTCCGAGTACAACGAAGTTAATCGCACGAGTGACGATCTTTTATGCCTTCAATTGCTCGGTTGTGAATACATAATCATTGAAATACAAAATGGAATACTAATTTTTCCAAAAAACTGCTCTGAATTATCCCATTCCTATACATGCAGGCCTACTTGTCCTATTTTCTACAGGCACGCCTTTCCCGAGGTGGTTCGTCAGAGGCGTCAAGTGCTTCAAGGGATGGCCAAGCCCTTAAAAAGATGGCTGATCAAACATCGAGATAATCCATATCCAACCAGAGAAGAGAAGATCTCGCTGGCCCTTGGCTCCCAGATGACCCTCATGCAAGCAAGTATCTCCATGGCAACCAACCAGTGAACGTGTAACCACTGACCACTATGTAATCATCAGGGTCCTTTTAGGTGTCCAATTGGTTCGCCAACGCCAGGCGGCGTCTGAAAAACACTGTAAAGACCCCGAACGCTGATTGGCCCTTACGGATCAAAATGTACAACAGCTGCGTCGTAGGAAACGCGGAATTGCTCAGCATCAGTTCGGAGGACAGCATTTGGGATTCGGAGGACATTTATCAAAATCAAACTGGTAAGTTGCTTTTTATCTAGGCCGTGTGGGGGCGCGCTGCTCGAAGGGGAATATGATCGTTTGGATATTAGTTCGTATTATCTAAAGTCAGGCAAAACGATAGGAACTAAGGTGCCATTCAAAAAAGGACGTCCTCATGTAGGGGGTAGGGGTGGATAGTTTGAGTCACGGACACAATGTGGACAGAGGGAGGGAGGGGGTTATGATCGACCAACTCGGACGTCCACTCGATAAAAAAAAAATGCCAGATAAAATCAGTTCCCAAATTAAAATTGAAATTGAGCGCAATATCGCAATTAGGTAATGTGTTGAAAATTGCAAAAGTCAGTTAAAAAAATTACCTTATAACGGGAAATTTCCCCGATAACTTCCAACAACAACTTTCAAGATCCGCATTTTTGGGTTGGTTTAGAAATAATTCCATCAGACGAGCCAATGCTCCAGGAGCGCAAAACCAACGAAGATCACAGCTACTCGGTCCTCGATGGCCTGCTTCCAAATTCCAGCCTAAGAGAGGCTTGCAGAGGAGTAACAGGGCCTCACCTTCAGATTCCATCAAAGGAGGATATCGACAGAAGCAGCCCGGTGTGCGAGCAACAGCAGCCCCACATTCAAATGTCCGCACCGGCGGTCATCAGGTGCAAGAGGTCGAGGGAGGCTTCGGACGACGAGGGCGCATTTTCGGACGAACCTCAGCGCGATCATCGACCCAAGAAGTACAAACGACACATCATGCAACGCTACTTGAAGGACTCCTGTCGCATCAACCAGAACCAGAAGCAACCGGAAGAGGAATTGGAATGTCAGAAGAAGCAGAATGCCAAGTGCCAAAGGACGCAAAAGTCCAGGGATTCAGTGGGTGGATCCTGTAGCGAAAGCGAGAGGTCGCACTCAAGCTCGCACTCACCTTCCAGTTCAAATTCTGCCAAAGATTTTAGCTTTTCAGGTGAGATTCCCCCCAAAAAGATTTTGTGATGCATGACCCCAACAATGGGCGGAGGGGGGGCTGACGGCCGCATATTTTGTAAAGGAAAAAAAAAAAAAAACTGGCTAATTTTCGAAAAAATATCGCAAATTTTCGAAACAAAATCGCAAATTTAATAAAAAAAATGGCACATTTTTAAATAAATATTCTCAAATTTTATAACAAAAAACATTCGCGAACTTAAAAAATGGCAATTCGTAAATAAATTCTCAAATTTGGGAAAAAATTCGCACATTTTTAAATGAAATTCTCAAATTTGTGAAAATAAAAAAAACCTTCAATTAAAAAAAAAGACATCGCCAAATTAAAAAAAAACGACATTTTTTGAAAAAAAATCGCGAATTTTTGGAAAATTTAATAAAAAAAATGGCAATTAAGCTTTTAAATAAATATTCTTAAATTTTATAAAAAAAAACGCAAATTAAATCTAACATTTGTAAATGAAATTCTCAAATTTGTGAAAATTAAAAAATCCCAAATTTTAGAAAAAAAAACCCATCGCAAATTTAAAAAAAACGACAAATTTGTGAAAAAAAAATCGCGAATTTTTGTCAAATTTTTAAATATTTAATCTAAAATTTTATATGGAAAAAAAACATTCGCAAATTGAAAGAAAAATGGCAAATTCTTAAATAAATTCACAAATTTGTGAAAATAAAAAAAATCTTAAATTTTAGAAAAAAAAATTATGGCAATTTAAAAAAAAAACTACAAACTTTTGAAAAAAATAATAATAAAAGAATCACAATTTTAAAACAAAATGTGCTCATGTTTGAACAAAATTCGCGGATGTATTGTCGCCAAAATTTGTCAAATTTACACCAAAAATACATTTTTTCGTTACGTTCCGGGAATAAATATAATTCTTATAATCTGGTAAAAAAATTCACTTTCTCTATTTAATACCCATTTTCTTCTTGCAAACGACAGAAGTGAATGTTCCACGGCAATTATTCAGGACAAACGAAACCCCAATTTTTGGCAGTGACAGGTTAGTGAATTTAGCTAAAAAATGCGTTGCAATTACGTTTATTTCAACTTTTTTTTAAAAAAATATTTCAGACTGAAAAACGGAAGATATTGGAAAGAATTCGACGCTGCAGTAGCCCTGGCCAACTTAAGTCGGACAGAAATGGTCAAATTACCAAATTCGGGAATTCACAGTCCAACAATCGCTTTTGGTACTACCTGCACATGATACACTTATTTTTAAATATTTTTGTAAAAAATGGTAACTGTGCCTATAACGCGTTGTTTCGTAACAATTACATTTACATGTCTGATTTTTTCAATCATGGGCTTTTGAATAGCCCAAAAGAGGTGATAATTATTGACGTAGTGTCAAATGTTTGTCAATCCCAAAATCCGAAACAAAACTAAATATGCGTTTGTTGTAAAATATTCCAGCAAACCATGTTTCTACTAAACATTTTTATCCCATGATTTTTCATAAAAAAGACTATGTGCACTTTGTTTAACGATTAAACAGTAAATGCTTTTGAAGAATAAACAAGTTAGAAAATGATAACTATGGCAAATAGATAAATTTTCAAGTTCCTAATTTTTCACTATTTCCCGAAAGATTTCATTATTTTCAATATTTACTAAAATCTAAATTTCAACTTAAACAATAAAGGATCAATTCAGGCTAGTAGTACTAATCGAATAATGACAGCCGGTCCTCTATGACCAATGCATTATTATCATATTTAATACTAGCTGGAAGGCCCGGCTTTTCCGGGCTGTAATTACCATAGCCTCCATGCTGAAAGCAACCCCATACCACTTCAGCAAAGACGCTTCATGGAAAAACTTTTCGCCCACTAAGATACCCACATACAAACATACATCTCTTCTTTATATATATATAAAGTGGTACCATTTGAAAGAGTAACTAATAATATTTTTGACAGGGGGTTCCCTCGCATAAGTGGTTGGGAAGACGAATAGCAGTGCTATGGAATGTCAATCAGTTTCGTGAGCCTTTTTAAAATACCAGTATTGGTTAGATGAAGTTTGATGGACTTCAACGAACTCAAAATGGTGACCAAGTAAAATATCGTTTCACGGGTGTTGTAGCAATGTCCTAAAATAATAATTTAGAATAATTAATATATACCGTTCTAATTGTTATAGCATTATGGGCTTCCCATCTGCATACTTTCGCCAGATTGAATCATTGGGCTAGTGTTGCTTACACAGGGTCCCCCCAAGAAATTTCATTTTCAAATTACCTGACTTTTCCAGGTTTTAAAAAAAATTCCCTAGAAAAATGAAAATTTTAAAAAATTTATAATTTTGTATTCGGAAAATGTTGAAAATTCTTTTTGGAAAACGCGGCAATTTTTACAATTTTGTGCTCGAAAAACGTGTAAAATTTTGCAAATTTGTCCTCGGAAAACGTGGGAAATTTTGCAAATTTGTCCTCGGAAAACGTGGGAAATTTTGCCAATTTGTATTCGGAAAACGTTGGAATTTTTGCAAATTTTTCCTCGGAAAACGTGGGAAATTTTGCAAATTTTAACTCGGAAAACTGGGAAATTTTGCAAATTTTTCCTCGGAAAACGTGGAAAATCTTGCGAATTTCTTCTCTGAAAATGGGCCCATGAGCTAACCATTTAGAAGCATTGGTTTTGGATCGCAACAGCGTGACTACGTTGAAAATATCCTTATTTTTTCAAAATAAGCCTTTCTTCCCTGACTTCTCCAGACATTTTCAAGTTCCCTGACTCTCCAGGAATTTCAGGTCTGGGGGTACCCTGTTAGAAATACCATTCAAAATTAAATTAAACCCCCCCAAACAATGTATGTTGAAAAATCGTCTAAAATTTTCGAGAAACACTTCGAATTTTCCTCCATAGTTTTCAACTGAGAAATGTGAAATTTTTATCAAAATACTAAATCATCATGAAGTATTCTATTATAACATGATATACAATAAGACTCAAGAGTTAATTAGCTATATTAAAATGTAACTAAGTTTACCAAACCCGTCAAGAATTTTTTATTTTGCTTAAAACAAACTTTCATCGAATATTCTAAGTTTCCAAATATATTCTCAAATTTAATTTTAAGTATCGATACAAATGTAATTATACTAATGTAATGTAATTATTGTCGTTATTCAGGGTTCCCCCAGAAATTTCATTTTCAACTTCCCTGACTTTTATAGGTTTTAAAAAAAATTCCCTAACTAATGACAATGTTGCAAAATTTACTAATGATAATTTTGAAAATTAACATAGAAAATCTTTACAAATTTGCATGAAAAAATATTTTATATTCGGAAACTGGTAAAAATTTACACTCGGAAAACGTTAGAATTTTTGCAATTTTAACCTCGGAAAATACGAACAATTTTTCAAATTTCTTCTTGGAAAATGGGCCCTGAGCTAACCATGGATCGCAACAACATGACTGTGTTGAATTTCCCTGACTTTTTTTTTCAAAATAAGCCATTGTTCTCCGACTTCTCCCTTACTTTTCCAGACCCTTTCAAGTTCCCTGACTTTTCCAGGTTTTCCAGGTCTAGGGGTACCCCGTAATTTAATAAAAAGTTTCTAAAATATCCCTTAATTAATAAAATCCGCAATAGTTTTCAGCGGGAAGCCCATAACTTGCAATTACTAAAGTACTAAAATTACATAATTTCTCCGATCAATTAACCTTAATATTACCTAAATGAAAAAAAGTTTGTAACAGAATTACTCTAAACTTGTTCAAAAAATACTTTTTCAGTTATAAAATATAGCGTCAAATTTTTGTCCCAACGCATAATACACCTCTAATACACAATCCCACAACCATGATGTGAAATAACCTTAATTTTAGTTTAAAAAAATATAACCTAGATCGTCTTTAATAGTTTGCCTTTTAACTCGGGCATTTAGACATCTCCCGTCAATGAAATTATCAAGCTGCTTTAACAAGTTGTGGAAATCACATTCAGTTTTGATTGAAAATTCAATGGGATTACTACATCTTGAATTGCAGAAATTTTACTTTGTCAGCACTTAAATACTTTATCGATTAAATGATCGTGAAGCACGCCGTGTCGCCAATTTTATGATTTTATCAAATATAACCTAGCTCGTTCAACGTGTACTAACATTTTTACTAAATTCATTCAAATAGATTTGAAAAAATTAATAATTCCAATCTCGATTTATATTTTAAAAAATATTACGAAAAAACACGTAATTTAGTGATTTCAAAATTTACAGTAATATACTTTTTCAAAATTACTGAAAACCTCATTATTAAGCCATTTTACGCTAATCTTTAACCAATCTAATTTTCTGTCAATATTATAAGTCATTATTAAGTCGGTCAAATTAATCTGTCAATTAAACAATTAAACGGTCAAATTATTATTTCGGTTGAATTAAAATTTGATTATTTTTTTCATATAGTCTTACCTTTATCAAACTAAATTTCATGCAACCATATTTATCGCCTTAGTGTAATCATAATGCATGATTAAACAGCGCGTATAAGTAGTCTCCCCCCCCTAAAAAATTACAGAATGGGAGTAAATATGAAAAATCGGATATGAGGAACATATAGTAACCAAAGAGTGCGGAATGCAAAGGTGCCTAAACCATTTGGCCCCGAGGCCCATTAGGTCCTATCTCTTAAACGGTAATACCTATGAAGAAAACGTCAATTAGAAAGTTGTAGGGCACTTAAAATTAGATTAACGGCTCCATTTTCAACATTTAATTATGGATCGCGACACAAGGAATGACTTCAGGGCTTCTTTTATGTTTGCATCTTCGCATAACACCACTACATTGCAAGAAAGCTCGATTCCAAAAACAAACCCTTGTCCTAGGGCTTTCCTGTAATATGGAAGTGTTATGCGTGAGTGCGAACATTCGAGAAGCCCAGAAGTAAATTGTTTTGTGGCGATCGATAACTAAATGTTGCAAATGGAGCCATTAAACTAATTTTAAGACGCCCTACAACTTTCTAATTGATATTACTGTTTAGGAGGTAGGACCTAAATGCCCTTGAAATGGGCCTCGGGGCCAAATGGTTTGGGCACCATTGCATTCCGCACCCTATGATTTTTCCGATTTTTGATATTCCCATGCATTCTATTGATTTTGGGGAAGAGGCTTTTTACTCACGCTGTATAGTGATTAGTAAGCGTAATGCATGTGAATTAAAAGTTGTATATTTGATAAAATCTGCACAAAAAGTTTACTTCACGAGCACTTGATCACGTTACCGTCCATCGGATAACTTCATTAAAAATACAGGCAGCTAGAAGCTGATTGGCACATCCACGTGCCTGCTATTTAAAAGTCTATTCCCAACCACTTTACATTTTGGGGAACCCAACAATTAACAATATAAAGTCCATTAAAAAGTTATAAAATACCATTTAAAAAGTTTCCTATAAA
This sequence comes from Megaphyllum sjaelandicum, assembly GCA_034698745.1. Classification (NCBI taxonomy): domain Eukaryota; kingdom Metazoa; phylum Arthropoda; class Diplopoda; order Julida; family Julidae; genus Megaphyllum; species Megaphyllum sjaelandicum. The sequence goes on along the minus strand of JAQGBX010000511.1, from coordinate 19,771 downwards.
ATACCTCTTAATGATTAGGAGTGATCAAATTATAGACTTACTGCGATGTCGAGTAACTGTGATAAAACCCACAAAATGCATAATAATCATTTACCGAAGATTGACAAACATTCCACGAATGCCATTAAAAATCACCCTCAGGAGCAGAATAAAGCTCAAATTTAAGAGAAAAAAACCATGTAGAAACATGTAGTTGTCACGAACTAAAGACGCGTTTTAAAACGGTTATATACATCGTTAAATTTTATCACATGACTAAATGAAGAGTGAATGTTGCAAATTTTGTATAGTTAGTACTCGTGTTTTTATGTTTTTTTGATTAACATTTTTAAAATAAAAGTTATACCTATTTAATTAATCGCCACCGTGCGATGTGTGCCAGCGATAGAACCATTTTGAAATAAAAAATGTTTACATTGCTACTTACTGAGTTGAAAAAAAATTGTCGTTAATCTTCGATTTTCATGGATGCCATATTTCACTGATATTTTTAACTGAAAAGTTTATCAAAATCGAATAAAAATGTGATAATTTCTTCGGATGCTAATTACAGTTAACTCGCGTATTGAAAAAATCTATACAGAAATATTAAACTTTTTGAAAAAACCCATCCACAAATTTAATTTTTTTAAAAAACCTATCTACAAATTTTAAAACTTAAAAAAAATCAACTTTTTTAAAAATTTATGCACTTAAACAAATCCATCCAAACATTTTCAAATAAAATCCATCAAATTTCCATTTAATTTTTTGGAAAATAAAAAAAGCATTTAAAAATCTTTCCAAAAAATTGTAAATTTGATTTTTAAAACAAATCCTATTTTGCAAAATCCATCCAAAAAAATTGTAAATTTAAATTCTTGAGAAAAAAACAAAAACAAATACTATTTTTCAAAATCATTCCAAAAATTTTTAAATTCGAATTTAAAAAAAAATGAAACAATTCATTTCAACACGTACCTTAATTTCCCATTTTCTTCATTTTCAAATATCTGTATCCAGTAAATTACCAAGTGCCAAAATTCTAGCTCGGGCTAAAGCAGAACTTCGGAGCATAAATCAATTTTTAAAATTCATTAATCTGGCAAATTAAAACATTAAAAATGTCCGAAAAACAAAGAAAAAGATTCAAAAATAAAAGAGACAGACAAAATAAGAGAAAAACAAGTATTTTATAAGAGAAAAAAAACATATGTACAAGTATAAGTGTAAATAATAAAGAGGAAGCACATAATAAGGACGCTCGTTAAAAATAGGGCTAGTCTAAAAAACATTTGAGTGGACAATAAACTGACCATTGAGTCTGGCTTCTCTTTTATCATTTACCGGACTTAATTACTGATAGCAGGCTAGTTAATACCGATTTCACATCTTCAATCCCTTGACGAGTGCTCTATTTTCAAGAAATAAAAACAATTATAATTAAATTACTTAAAATTTACCTTATTTTAAGGTCTTCATTAATTAAACTCACCGCTAGTTCAGAATGGAATTTTTCATGATCGTCGCTAATAATACTCTTTACTTCTGTCATCACTTCGTGTTTTACCTAAAGAGAAAAAAACATTAAGTTTATAATAATAATATTACTAAAAAATAAATTATAACACTTCAATACTAATATTTTAAGAACACATTTTAGTTTTAATTAAGGATTAATATACATTCAAGATTTGTTGTTATGCTCGTAGAACTACGACTCATCTATCTCGGACAATTTATGTTCCCGAAATTAAAAATTAACCCATTAAAGAAATTTTGGAATTACTCCAAAGTCGTCTGCTAAAAAAGAATGACGTTATTTACTTTAATGAATGAGCGAAGTCATCAGAACTTTTACGAACTACGTCATAAGAACTTTCGTTAATCACATCATAACCTTTATCAATGGCATCATAACTAATGAATGACGTGTTATTTTCGTGAATGGCGTCATCATAACTTTCGTGAATGGCGTCATCATAACTTTCATGAATGACGTCATCAGAAATTTCCATGACCTGATCATCATCGGACATTTTAAAGGACATCCGAAACTCCGATGTACATACACCCAAAAATAAGACAAAACCAAAACATGATCAATATTCGATAATTACATCGTTCAATAACCGTGGAAGTTCATCCGAGTGCATTCTTCGACCAGCACCAGCCGAGTCTTCGCATTGCCAGGATTGGCTCACTCGTGGTACGTCGTCGCAACGGAGTTCTTCCAGTTGCTCGTAGATGGCGCTTTGTTCTCTGAGTAATTCGCCCAATTCTTCAGCCACAGTCACGAGTCTGAAGTCGCAAGATGGATGACAAGAAGGCATTGGCACTGACTGCTGCATGACTGAGCTGCGATGAGACAAAAGCATCTGAGTTCTACTGGCTTCTACGAGCACCAGTTTACGGAGATCACAGAGTTTGTCCAATTCTTCTCTGTAAAAAACAAACCGAAAATGAATTGAGTTCTTACAGTTGGCCTAAAGAACTGCGCACTTTCAATTCAAAGACATCTTCAAAAAATTTACACATTTATCAAACTGTTACTTTATGATTAGGATATGCGTGGATAGAATAAACATTTCCGAAGGTTTTCCAAAACTGAGATGCATCAAATTTTCACTTGCCTTTCCGTTTTGGACACTCCAGGAAATAATTGGTGGTAAGTGCCCCAACACGTTCGCTCCATTTGTTTCAACTTTTTCTGGTAGAGTTTGATTATTTCGTGCATTCTGTGGATAGTCAACAAACAGCTCTGGAAAAAAAATGACAGGTCACGTTAGAATACGAATTGTAGGGGTACTCAGATATCAGCTACGCGATAATTGCGATTTTTTTAAACCAATCAGGGTGCCGATTTTTCACGCCTGAGTTCACAATTGGTAAAGTGCGTTAACATCGGTGCAACGAACCTCGTGAAATTCTCCTATTCTTTCGCATCTGCCAGTCGATGGACATTCCCGGAAAACAGAATCCTCCTCTGCACTGAGGAGTCTCGAAAACCGCTTTTCGTCGATACTTTCGAGGGATGTTTGTTGACTTTTCTGACCAGTCTTAACAACTAGCGTCGTTTGGAGGGACCCCAGACGATTCAAGCCATCTTCAGAAATACTCTTGAAGAGATTCGACCTACAGGGACCATGGACGCGCATCTGAGTTCCAATACCGCCCCATTCCCTAGACGCTAATGTCTTCTCGGAAGAGGCAACATCGCCGGTTCTTCGACTCTTCACACTTCCACTTCCGTTGTTCAGTTCGTAAGAGCTGCTTATTGGACTTCTCTCGTTCTGCGAGGAGATGGCATCTCCGCTGGAACTGGAAGCAAAATCCACCACCACCGTATCCGATTCGCTCAAATATCCGACGGGGGTTTGGACACCCGTAGTCTGCCCCTGTTCGTTGAGATACTCCTCCTTTTCCTGAGTGCCGAAGCTTTCGAAGCCCGATTCGGACATGTTCATGGGTGGACTTTGCCTTCCAGAATTGGTCTTGGCGACGTCGGAATTTGCGCCAGCGCTAAATTCGTTTTCAGCAACTGATGGCAAGGCATCGAAAGAACTGTGTTGACTGTCTAGCAAAAGACTGACACTTCTGTGGGCGAACTTCTGAGAGACAAACTCTGTGAGGGGATCGTCCAAATTGTCCAAGTTGCTTGTTTCCAATGTCTCGCCTTCCAGAAACCCTGAGCTGTCTGACATGGCACTGCCCGTCCTAGGAGCATCTACTTAAGAGAAACAGGAATGGTTAGCGAGGGAATAATAAACTAAAGGTAGGTAGGGGTGGACTGAACCCGGGCGCCGAGGGTAGGGGGACGCTAAAAAGTAAAAAAAAGACATTTTCGATGAAAATTTGCCAAATTTTTGTGAGAATTTATTGTCCCTCCTCCACTAATTATTTTTTTTTCAAAAACATGCGTTAAGTTTAATTCAAAAATTTATTTTGTCTCTCCAAAAATGTACCTTTTTTCTTTTTTCAAAAATTTGAGAATTTTATTATAAAATTTCCCATCCTCCCTCCTTTTTTTAAAAAATGTGCTATTTTTTCTTAATGCACGAGTTTTTCTTTAAATATTCGCAATTTTTATTTTCCGAAAAACGTGCCCGTTTTTTTTTTTTTTTTTTTTTTTTCAAAATATAATTTTATTCCGATTTTTTTTAAACTCGCAAATTTATTTCCAAAAATGGGCCTTTTTTTAAAAAAAATTCCAGAATTTTATTTTTAAATGTGCGATTCGTTTCAAAACTTTCCCATTTTTTTTCCCATTCGCGATTTTTTTCCTTAAAATTTCAGAATTTTGTTGAAAAATGCGCGATTTTTTTTCAGTAATTTCCATTTTCTATCTAAAATTTGCGACATATTTTAAAAAATGTGCTGTTTTTCATTTTTAAAAATTGGGAATTTATTTAAAATTTTTTTCAAAATCATAATTTTTCAAATTTTGAGAACGGGAAGGTTACTGATTCAGATTTATGAATTTTGTTAACATTTTGGAATACTTGCATTTACGTAATGTGTAATGTGTAGATTACATTAGGAGTTTTACCAATTTAATAAACGATGACTTACCTCTGGCATTGGCTTGCAATTGGCATAAGTTGTCTTCATCAGGAAGGTCACCACTGGCAGGTAGCTATACAAAAGGGTTGAAATAAAGTTAAAACACGTTAAGAAAACGCTTAACCTAATTAACGGATTATTACTTCTATAATGAAGCCAAGAAAACTAGGTTTAGTTCAAAAGCAACTTCCGGGCTCGGATAAAATAAATCTCATTTCCTTTTACGCTGGCATTACAAATTGTAGTCACGAACACCTGCTTTGACCTTCTGGTAGAAAATTAACAAAAATTTCGATGCAACAATTTTTAAAACAACGGCTTTTTCTGAATGTGCGTATCACGGTATAATTCTGTTCTTTGGTGGAGTAAGTCGACATTCCCCTTGAAATTTCATATCCAATTACCCTGACCAATGACAATGTCGGAATTGACATATGCCAATGTTATCCACGAATTGGAAAAATCGACACCTACAATATTTTGTAAAATTTACTAATTTTGAAAATTGTATAAAATTAGGAAGATTTATTTTGGGGAAAATTTGTATTCGGAAAATTTTGAGAATTTGTCCTCGGAATCTGTTGAAAATTTTAAAAGTTTCTTCTAAAAAACTGTTTAAAATGCACTTGAAAACAGTGGAAAATTTCAAATTTTTCCACAGTAACTGTTGAAAATTTTCTAAATTTGTCCTCGTAAACTGTTTAAAATTTTGCAAATTTGCCCTCGGAATCTGTTGAAAATTTTGCAAATTTGCCCTCTGAATCTGTTGTAAATTTTGCAAATTTGCCCTCGGAATCTGTTGAAAATTTTGCAAATTTGCCCTCGGAATCTGTTGAAAATTTTGTAAATTTGTCCTCGGAAACTGTTGAAATTTTTGCGAATTTGAACTCGGAATCTGTTGAAAATTTTGCAAATTTGCCCTCGGAATCTGTTGAAAATTTTGCAAATTTGCCCTCGGAATCTGTTGAAAATTTTTCAAATTTGCCCTCGTAAACTGCTTAAAAATGTTCAAATTTGCCCTCGGAATCTGTCGAAAATTTTGCAAATTTGCCCTCGGAATCTGTTGAAGATTTTGTAAATTTGCCCTCGAAAACTGTTGAAAATTTTGCGAATTTGCCCTCGGAAACTGTTGAAAATTTTGCGAATTTGTACAGGGCAAGATTTAAAAAGTTTGCAAATGAACCCTGAGCTGACCACGTCGAAGCAGTAATTTTGGATCCTATTAACAATAACACGTTTCATTACCCTGACTTTTCCAAGTTTTCCAGGTCTGGGGAAAGCCCATAAAATATCTTATAAAATACCATCCCAAGAATGCATTTTACGAATATTTTAAATAAATTTTAACACAATCTAAAGCAACCTTTTCACCTGTAGATGGTCCCAGATTCCATAAGCCAGACCAATTAAAACATCCAATTTTCCACTCACCTCCTCCAGTTCGAAGGAATCCTTGTTGGGCGCCGTCTCTGTTTTGAGGGTACCGAGTTTCGGATGAATCCTTCCCGAAAACTCAGTTTCCGGTTCCGCTTCCATTTCTACGTCCACGCTAAGCTGCCTGGTCAATCGACTGGCCCTCTTGGGCACTTCAGAAATGGTTGGGGGAGCATTCGATTCCTCGGAAGCACTTTGGCAATTTCTACATTTCTCAACATCGTTTCCAGAGTTAGTCATCTCTTCGAAAGGCGTAGTTTTCGATGGAACTGAAGCTAATCTTCGATCCCGAACCATCTCCCACAACGTGGGCTTCTTCTCAGCAGTCACGAAGACATCGTCCGAGCCCACCGAGTCCAGAGTTTTTCCATTTCGGCCATCAGAAGCTACTTCTGCGTTCCTTTCGTGAGGACTCACCTGCCTTGGACGAGGACTCAGCCTTTCGATGCTGTCGTCGTCGATAAGTTCTTCATCAGTGTCCAAAGCGTAAGATTCCTTGCCCAGAACCAGCCTGGGTCTTCTTTTGCCTCTGGGCTTCACGGCCCCTTCTTCCTGGCTGTCCAAGAACTCTCGGTTCTTGGGATCCAGGATGCTGTTCTTGCTGCTGGAGCTGCGGATGGCGCTTCTGAAGGCGTTGACTGCCATCAGCGAGAAAACTGCGTGATAGAAGCTGAGGGAAGGAGAGGACACTGTCAGGCTAGGTGTGGGCATGCTGCGCTTCAGCTCACGATTCCGATCCCGGATCTTTTCCAGGATTTTGCAAACAATTCCTGTTGGTGATTGGCCATCCATGCGAAAGCCTGGGTAACGAATGGACAAAGGAAAAAAAAAAAAAGACAAAAATTGAACGTAAATAAAATAATAAAATAAACTAATTCCATGCAAAATAAAAAGTTTGGGAATTTGGGAGAAGACATTAAAGACAAGATGCATGCGAAGTCATTGCGTTCAAATTTCCTTCAGGAAACTTATCTTAAATTATACAAAAATCTAAAAATAAACTTGAATCAAACAATGCACAGAACTGAACAATAAACCATAAATCGAACTGAATTAAAAACTTGGCCAATGTTGAAACACTAACAATTTTATACACCGAGTGAGGCGAATGCCGAAATATAAAGGGGAGAGTAGTTCCTATCCCCCACAAATTTCATATTCAACCTCCCTGACTTTTCCAGGTTTTTAAACAAATTTCAACGACCGATGACAAAATCGACAAATACCAATGTCAATTTAACATTTTATAAAAATTGGCATGGATTTTTTTTTATAATTTTGAAAATTTATATTCTGAAAATTTTGAAATGTACTCTGAAAAGACTGAGAATTTTGAAAATTTGTCCTCGGAAACTGTGGAAAATTTCCAAATTTGTCTTCGGAAACTGAATTTCCAATTTGACTTCCTTGACTTTTACAGGTTAAATAAATTTTCTTGACAATGAAAATATTGACATATGCCAATGTTATTCGCGATTTTGCAAAATCTAGAAGGAAAACGTTCAATATTTCACAACATTTGCAAACGTCAATTTAAAAAAAAATTAAAATTAGCGTGAATTCGTTTGAAAATTTTACAAATTTGTAATCGAAAAACGTAGAAAATGTTGTAGAAATTTGTTCTCGGAAACTAAAAAATTTTGGATCATGACAACATTAATATGCTGAAATTTCCCTGACTTTATCAAAATAACTCATTTTTCCCTGACTTTCCAACCATTTTCAAGTATATAAACGTTTCCAAGTTTTCCAGGTTCAGGGAAATCCTGGAGGGGAATTTTATGGGGAACAACTATGCTGAATTCAATGAGAACATATGGACTTATTTTCTATAATTTATTTACAGAAAACACTGATCGGATATGTCATGGATAACGAAATCTTAAAATTCACAGTTAACTAAGCAAAGACTTCACGGACATTCCGATTTTTGAAATCGGTTATCTCAAATATAGATCTACTACAATTATTGACAATTAAAACAGCTAGTATTTAATCAGCGATGAAAAACGAAGATTGTGGAGAAAAATTCACGTATTTAACCAGAATTTAAGGTACAAATTGTAGGCACAGTGGAACTCGGATAAGTAAAACCCGTTTAAATGAAAAACCTGCTAACTTGAAACAAGTTCATTAAGCCTTGAACTTTTTCCTTATGTTTTGTGCGTTAACTAATAAATCGGATAGGTGAAAACTGCTTAAATGAGTGACCCTGAGGTGCACCATTTTCATTCAATATTTAATACGAGCTTTATTTTCTCATGCAGTGAACTTATTTCATACTTTTTCAGTTCTTCTTGGGAACGGGGAATTTCCCCAAATGGATTGGTTCTTTGATTCAACACCCGAGAATTAAACTAGGGGGGTTCGGGTTCGCGATCCCGAAAAAATTACTCCTTCCCCATGCTTGCACATTTTATCCCATTTTCACTACCAAAATGGCCGCCTAATAGGCTGATCCATGTACGTTTCATGAAAATGCACCACTAATAATACACCGCTTTGTTGAACCGTGTACGTTTCGTGACTCATTTGACAGCTCCGAGCAAAAACTGAGCTATCAAATAAGTGCATCTTCGCAAAATCCCAATACATTTAAATAAAAACCCGGATAAGTGTAACGGTTTTCACATATCCGAGTTCGACTGTTACATTTAACAAAAAGTACACAGATAATCAGAAAAACCGACAAGATTTGCCAGGGGAAAAATATCATATAAAATGTTGCAGGATGCTAACACGAAATACTATCGTTGATATGATATTAGTTTTATCGAGCTAAAACTAATTCGTTTAAAGCACGATCAACCAGCAATGGCATTGTAAATTTTCGAGTTAACGAGTATCATAATAAGGTAAACTGTTCAACGTGATAATATGGCAATGTTAGAGCATTTGTAAATATCGATTAAAGATATGTTAAGCATGATGTTTGCCATATTTTGCGTATACCAAAGCGCACGAAAGCATGTGCGATAAACATCGCGATATAATATTATAAATATCCAAATTGTAGCAAAAATAAAACTTATCACAGGCTTCCTAAAACGTTCCAACTTTATATACTGTATTTCGATAAATTTTATATATGTTAATACTTTTTTTTTAATGAACACCCCTCGTGAAGGGTTCTCCCAAAAATTTCATATTCAACTTTCTTGACTTTCCAGGTTTTAAAACCAACTTCCCTGAAACAATGACAATGTTTTCCACGATTTTTCGAAAATCGACGAGGGAAAATACTCAATATTTCGCAAAATTTGAAAAAAATTGAAAAACTTTCAAATTTTATCATTATTAAAATGAAAAAAATTGAAAGTTTTTCAAAATTAACGTATAGGAAAATGTTAAACATTTTACAAAATTTAACGTCAGAAAATTTTGAAAATTTGTCTTCAGAGGAAAACGTCGAAAGTTGTGCAAATTTGTACTCGCGTCATTATAATTATAAATTAATATAAAGAAGAGATGTATGTGGGTATGTTTGTGGATTAGTGGGCGATTAATTGCTCCATGAAGCGCCATTGCTGAAGTGGTATGGGGCGCTTTCAGCATGGAGTAGCTGCAGTCAAGATTCGTTCATTAGGTTTACTTCGTTGCTATCGGTAAGTACAGCCCGGGCAAAGCCGGGCCTTACAGCTAATAAATTATAAAGTGCGTGGCAGAAACCTAAGTCAATGCGTGCGAGCTCAAGAAACACCGAAAGCTTAAAATTGCTGGATAAATTTCCCAACTTTTCATCATTATCTCACCAGAACTGCATCGATCGAAGGCTAACCTAGCTGTCTCAAAAACAGACTTCAAAAGGATGATATTTGTTTAAAAATTACCCAATTCGCCTATCAGCGTTCACTTTTAATCAGTTTGAAATCAATTTTCTTTTAAAATTGGGGAAAGGAACCTTCCTTTCCGGTTTTTTTTTTCATACTAAAGTAACTCGTCTTCCGGTTTGAATTTCGCGGATTCCATCAACGCTTTCCACGCTGGAAACAGATTCGATGGACGAGGCGCTGCTCACGGAGCCATAACAATTGCTACCGATTAAAATTCCTCCCAGGCTATTATTAGAAGACGCCGGAAGCAGAAGTTGGTTAGCGCTTTGGGGCTCACCGTCATACATGCCCACCATTTCGACGTGTATTTTCACTTGACAAGCGCTACTTCCTAAGGAATGATTGGAAGGAAACCCATTCCCCGAAGGCCCTTGGACGTGACTTCCAAAATTTCTGGAAGACTTCACCCAAGACCCGTTCCAGACTCTAGATTTCCTGGCTCGTTCGTTCAGCAAAGATTTCAACAATGCGTCGCGAGTGGACCTGGAGAGGCAAGAATTGAACCAATTTTGTTTGGACTGACCTGATAACCCCCGATAACCGCAAAAACCCATGTCGTAAAGTTCCAGCATTTCATCCTGCTTTTCCAGAAACTCGTTCAGGTTGTTTCCGGGTACTTGAGAGGGGTGCAGAAATCGTTGCGGGATTCGATTCAACGGGTGAGCTACAGTTTTGCCAAATCCGAGACCAAGTAAAATGTCTTCGGGGTCGTGTTGCATAGTTTCCAACAACGCTTCCACGCTACGGGGGAAAAACGAAGGAAAACTCGTTAAACATTGGACGAACTTATGCTTACTTAATTCTGGTATATTTTTAAAATTTAAAAAAAAATGTTTATAAGTGTTAACAAATACATGAACATTGTATGTTGTAATTTATTATACGGATTTCTATTGTGTTTTACGCGTCATTCCTGACATAATTTTCTTATTATTTTCCTGGTTTAAATCTGGTGGCGCTTTGATAAAAAGCCTGTAGGTTCGAAAAGTAATTACACAATAATAAAATACTTTCGGTTAATTGAGAATAATTGGTTGTAATTCTATTGAATTTATAACATTTTGAAAATGCATTCTATTGGATTTGACGACTCACGCTATAAATGTCCTTTAATAGATAAAAGAGTACTGAAAATACTCATCAATACTTTGCTTATTAAAAAATTACATTTGCATATAAACAGAAATTACGTAAATAATTCCTGTACACAAATTACGTAAATAATTCCTGTACAAAAATTACGTAAATAATTCCTGTACAAAAATTACGTAAATAATTCCTGTACAAAAATTGTGTAAAACAATTCATGTACAAAAATTACTTAAAACAATTCATGTACAAAAATTACGAAAGAATGGTGTAAAAAATTATGTAACAATGAAGTACACAAAATACGTGAAAATGATGTACACAAATTAACGTAAAAATGATGTACACATGTATTACGTGAAACTGATTTAGATAAATTACGTAAAATGATGTACACAAATTAACATAAAATGATGTACACAAATTAACGTAAAACTTTTGCACACAAATTACGTAAAAATGATGTGTACACATTACATAAAATGATGTGCAAAAACTATGCACAAGAATTACGTAAAAATGTACAAAAGTCAACGTAAACATGATGTACACAAATTACGTAAAAATTATGTAAAACAATTATAAATGTAAAAATCGATTTAAAAAAAAGTATATACAACAATTTATGGAAATTGGCAGCAATTAGCCCTCAAAAATTCTTCCAAAACTCTTAAGCAAATCAACATCTCTTAAAAATTTAAAAATCAACGACATAACTTACCTAGACAGACTGCCACCGGATAAATTGGAAAGTTCGGATTGAAAACTATTGTTGGCAGTCCGAGTCTTACCGAAAACGTTTTTCCGAGAGGGTGGCCTAAAAACAATCGGAAAACGCAAAAACTTAATTACTCCAAAAACTAACCCAAATTCGGGATCTCAGAAAAACAGCTCCACTCGAGCTTACCTCGTCTGCGCATTTAACGTATCGTTCTTCTTGTTCAGATTATAAGCTAAGGAAAAAAAAACGAACATAAATTATGTCATTCTCATTAAAATCATTATCACATCAAAAACAAATAAACGCAGCGACATTACGAATAGAAATAATAATCGAAAAATAAACATTTCATTCGGGCGACCTTGACAATGAATGGGGAGGGGGGTAAGTAGGCCATGAGCGTGACTCTTAAAAACAACTACTAGTATATCCCAAAATCCAAAAATCCCATAATCCGTAAAGGGATAAAACAATATTTGAGAAAACTTGGAGAACGGGGCAAGGCCTAGTCGTAAATTTCTATATTTGAGAATGATTAAGTGTCGCGTTGTACAGCTGCAAAGACGCCGCGCAATATTGCGCCATGAATTAGCCTTAATTCGAAAAAATGGCAGCCCTATTTAATCACTAGGATGTAAATCAATTAACAATAATTCAAGGATATACCAGCTCATTAATCCACGCTCGAAAGAAGATTGTTAATCGTACACCAGTGCGTATACTCCAGCATTTTGCATCTCAAATTGCCCCGGGACGATATCGCAGCCCCACACACTTCATTCAAATTCCCTGATTTTTACAGCTTTTTAAACAAATTTACTTGACCCACGACAACATTTACATATGCCGATGTTAACCATCATTTTAAAAATCGTGTTTGGCGAGAGACATTTGGAAAAATTATAGCGCGAAAAGGTTTGGAAAATTTTACGTAAACCAATTTTTATTCGGAAAATGTTGACATTTCTGCAAATTTGTGCTCGGAAACTGTTAAAATTCAGCAAATTTATCTTCGGAAACTGTTAAAATTCAGTCAATTCATCTTAGGAAACTTAAAATTTTGTAAATTTGTCCTCGGAAATAAATGAAAATTTAGCAAATTTGTCCTCGGAAACTGTTGAAAATGTTTCAAATTTGTACTGACAAAATTTTAAAAAACGTTGCCAATGGTGCCCTGAGCAGACCACGTAGAAGCATTAATTTCGAATCGTGACAATTAAATTAATACGTTCAATTTCCCTGACCTTTTAAAAATAATTCATTCTCCCCTGAATTTTTAAGATCTGGGGAAACCCTGATTCAGTAAAAACGACACATCTTAACTTAAAGTAATTTCGGCTAACATGTTAACGTACAGTAGTTCATTCAATGAACGAGTTCAATTGATTGATCAAATTTTACGTAGGCCAATTTGTATTCGGAAAATGTTGTCATTTTTGCAAATCTGTGCTCGGAAACGGTTAACATTTTGCAAATTCATCTTCGGAAACTTTAAGAAAATTTGTCTTCTGAAGCTTAAAATTTTGCAAATTTGTCTTCTGAAGCTTAAAATTTTGCAAATTTGTCTTCTGAAGCTTACAATTTTGCAAATTTGTCTTCTGAAACTTAAAATTTTGCAAATTTGTCTTTTGAAACTTAAAATTTTGCAAATTTGTCTTCTGAAACTTAAAATTTTGCAAATTTGTCTTCTAGCTGAAACTTAAAATTTTGCAAATTTGTCTTCTAGCTGAAACTTAAAATTTTGCAAATTTTTCTTCTGAAACAAAATTTTGCAAATTTGTCTTCTGAAACAAAATTTTGCAAATTTGTCTTCTGAAACTTAAAATTTTGCAAATTTGTCTTCTGAAACTTAAAATTTTGAAAATTTGTCCTCTGAAGCTTAAAATTTTGCAAATTTGTCTTCTGAAACTTATAATTACTTAAAATTATATAAGACATATAAAAACGATATGGAAAAAACATCCAAAATCTGAGAGCAATACATAGCCAAAACCCATAAATAATCGTTGGGTGACATTGTCGACACCCACAAAGTCAAAACCATGTCAATTATTACACAATTACTATAATCCCGAGTAAAATAATTAAAAAAAAATGCGAAATGTTACCAACTTGAAATACTTGCGTTTTTCTTAAATATAAATAGAAGTTGAATTAACAATGTCTCTGGCATCCAGCTTCAACATCCCCAACAATTTGGACGTATATCGATTCGGGTTTTTATCATTTTTTAATACTTGGCAGAACGTATCGCCGAACTAAAGGTCGTATTTCAAATGAGAGTAAAAACAAATCCTATTTGAAAGAAAAACACGTTTCTTTCCTTTCGGGGAACTTTTTTGTCAAGACAGCTGTTAATTCGCTGACATTACAATTTTATTATGTCCTCACTGGCAACTGTTTTGTCAAACACCAGAAAAACAGCCCAAGCGCCACGAACATAGTTATGTAGCCAACATCTGTGACACGTATACACTACCTTATATATATCTGGCTTAATGATATTCAAACATATAATCCGAATGACATCCGAACCAATAAACAACAATATTAGCGACAACTACTATTTTTTTGGTCCAATCTTTTCAAAATTCCCATAGAGAATGGACCACGCGAGGACACCATCTTAAGGTAAATAAAATTGTTCGATCACGCGATACTATAAGTCTCATTTTTGAGACACCGATACATTTTTTTCGTTAGTATAGGTATTCATACATTTAAAACTATTAAAAAACTTAAATATCTGCGAGTTTTGCTATCTTCAGGGGCTGTACAAAATTTTAAAAGTGCCCAGATTTAACGTTAAAAATATATACATACATTAATTTTCAACCAGAACAACGTTCAAGTTGTAAAGAATTCAGTAATAATAGGAATTCAGTAATAATAAACTTATGATCAATATCAAAATTAAAATTAATCTAGTATTAATTGTGAAGTTGAAATTAATCTCGGATTCAAATTTAAAATGAAATTAATCTCGAATTTAAATTGAAATCAAAATTAAACTCCAATAAAAATAAAATAAAATTGAAATCAAATGAAATGAAATTAGAATTTAAATCAAAATGAAATATATGTACATGTAAAATTAAAATCAAAATGAAATAAAATTGAAATTAAAATTAAAATTAGAACTGAAATTAAAATAAAATGTAAATTAAAATCAAATTTAAGCTTAGAACAAATCAAAATTAAAAGAATATCAATACAAAAATTACCATTATAATCGAGAGGTGCTACATGTATGCTAGTACATCTCGAATTTCTGGATCTAATTCACGAACAATTTCAGCAATATCAACGCTTCAATTCCTCACATTTATAAAACGTAATAATCCGAATTAAAATCAAAAATCTACTCTTAAATTCCCAACCAAAAAGTTACAAATTAGGAAACAAAATTTTGGAGCGAACCTTTGGTTAATCTGTATTTGGTGAAAGCAGTCCGTTTCTTACACAAATTATCCATAATTGCACTCACGAATATCACATAGCCGAGAATATTGGACCGTACAACGAGACGAGTTATCAAAAACTAAACTTCCGAAACAATTTGCAATTCGAGCCCGGCACTAAAACCGGTGAGTGTCACCGGCAACTGAACAATTTATGGCTCCGAAACTTTTATTGAACAGCTTTATTAGCGCTATTCTCGCGAGATTATGTTTATTAATACGAGAAGGTTAACGATAATGATATCGCCATTGTGTTTGAACAACGATCCATCGCCTCCTTTATAATATCTATACTCATAATGAGACGTATCTTTTTAATTCGAATTCAGAAAGCTAGCATTCGATTGGCTGAATTTTTATTTTTTGGCATAAATTAGCCAAGAGCGACGGGTGAAGGCTGAATTTAGGGGGCATAATGTACATTATATAACTTCGGATTTATACCCGATTTTGGCATTTCAATTTCGCTCGCCCTTAAGGACATTTGCGAATTCATCTCCCGTCAAAGGTGAGAAATAAAAAGTATTTCGGCGTAATGAATCCGCCATTAATATTCATAATTTCTGAAAAAGGAAAAAAAATGTTCCGTGATGCCTAAGTTGTCCCTTAGGGAACCAACCTGTTTTAATTTTCGTGATATTTTTCATTTAAACATTCAATCGGATTTTTTTTTGTTACTTTCGATCAGTCATTTTTTTAACATTAAACCAGACTTTTTTTTACATTCAATCGGACATTTTTTTTTGAATGTTCATTTTATTGAACATTCACAATCGGAAATTTTTTTGAATCAAAATGAAATAAAAATGAAATAATCAGGCTTTTTTTTTAATATTCAGTCAGACATTTTTTTTGAACATTCAATCGGACAATTTTTTTTGAACTGAATGTTAAAAAAAATTGAATTCCGAGTACAGATTTGCAAATTTTCCGAGCTCAAATTTGCAAAACTTTCTACGTTTTCCGAATACAGAATTTTCAAATTTTAGGAAAAAAAATTCTTTTTTTGTTTGGAAATTTTCAAATTTGCACTCGAAAAACCTGGATAATTTTGCATATTTGTGCTGGGAAATAATGATGAATTTTGCAGATTCATCTTCTGAAAACGTGGGAAATTTTGTATTTTTGCCTTCTGAAGACGTGGAACAGTTTGCAAATTTGTCCTAGGAAAACGTGGAAAAATTTGGCAAATTTCTACTCGGAAAATGTCCCCTGAGCTAACTATGTAGAAGCATTAATTTCGAATCGAAACAACATAACTACGTTAAATTTCCCTAACTTATTCAAAATAAGTCAATCTTCCCTGACTTCTGCCTTACTTTTTCAAAATACTAGTAAGTCATTCTTCCCTGTCGTTTCCAGACATTTTCAAGTTCCCAGGTTTTTCAGATCTGGGGATACCCTTTTATTTTAAAAACCACGTTCAAAAATAAACGATAGTAAAAAATCGAGCGAAGATTAGCAAATCAACTAGTTTGTTTGGGAATTTACCTTCAGCGCCAAGACCCAAATTGTCTTCTCCTTCGTGGACGTGATTCGGTTGACTTTCTTTGACGACGTTTTCCGCGCCATCTTCTGTCCTGCACATCGGAAACACAAAATAACAAAATCAAATTTTATTTTACGAACCCTGCAGTAAAAGCGATTGTTTTCGACCCGATAAGAAATTTACATCTGATAGGTGGATTCAGAAATGACGAATCGTGACATGTAAAAACATTTACATTTTCAGCTTCCGCAATTGAAGCTGGTGCTTTGAATTTCTACGGAAATCTCAACCATTTTTCCTTCTCAGAAACTTTAACCTTAAATAAGAACTTCCAAGAAAATATTTAAAATAAATTTTACATTCGTTGACGAGGAAAACAACTCCACATTTGACTCGAGCAATTTACATATCTTCCACATTTTTTTTTCAAATCCAGAGCCTCATAAAAAAAAACTAGCTTAATACGAGTTGCCCGTCCTAGGGTATGGACGAATAAGGTTAATTTCTTCGTTTAAGACGAATTCCGAACTGGGATATTACGAAATTTCGCTTAAACGAATATGTTTAAATTATATTAGAATAAATTTAAGTAAATTCAAACACGTACGTGTTTAAATTCATTGAGACTGCTGTGGGGCACCTGCTAATGTAGCTTTTGTTGACATTGATATTTATCTAGAAGGTAATTGCAATTATAACTTTTTTTATTTTGCACGCTACATCGATGGTTTAAATTTGTGAAACGATAAGTGCCCTTTTTTGAGCACAAAACATAAAACAGATTTAAAATCAGAACATGTAATTAAAACGTTATGAGGAAAAGAAAAAAATGCTGTCCCCTACATAAGGCTTTCCAGCAAAGTTCATCTGCATAACTGAAACGCAAAGGGGACGTGTGTGGGCTTTCCTGCATGGCTTCAGTGTGTTCAGCAGGGAAGCCCCTCTTAAGGTGTGTGAGGTTTTTTTTTTTCCACATAATGTTTTCGATTATAGACTAATTTTAAATCTATTTGATGTTTCGCGTTCACAAAAGGGCACTTATAATTTCACCAATTGAAAACAGCCATGTAGCGTGAATAATAAAAAAGTTAAAATTGCAACGACCTTCGAGATAAATGTCAAAGTCAACGTAGGGTACAATAGCAGATGCTCCATAGTCTTCTCGAAACATTTGATACGAGTTTAAATTTACTTAAATGCAACAGGGTTCCCCTAGAAAATTCATTTTTAACTTCCATGACTTTTTCAGGTCTTAAAAAAATTTCCCTGACCAATGACAATGTCAAAAATGTTCATACTTTGCAAAATTTAGTAATGACAATTTTGAAAGTTAACATAGAAAAATTTAAACAAATATGTACTCGGAAAACGTGGAAAATTTTGCGAAATTTGTCCTCAGGAAACGTGGAAATTTTTTTAAATTTTCTCCTCAGAAAATGTGGAAAATTATGCAAATTTTTATTCGGAAAACTTGGTAATTTTTTGCAAATTTGTACTAGGAAAACGGAAATTTTTGCAAATGTGTACTCTGAAAACGTGTATATTTTCATAAATTTATACTCAGAATTTCCTGACATTTTCCATTTCTGGGAATACACTGTGCAATTTAAACGTATAAACAGTATACAAGTACAACGGACTTACGAATCACCCGATATAATAATGTAAAAAAATTGAAAAGCAAACCACCGAAATTTCATATTTTAATAATTTTAGCCTAATGTAGGTGATAAATGAAAATAAGGTCATAAAATTCAATATTTACTACACTGTTTTAGACAGGCCTCTGCCTGGTTATTATTAACCGAGAAAAATGCTGGAAGCAAATAATTTTACGAGAAGGTTGAACGTGTAATTACATTGTAAGTCCAAATGCCAAAAAATCATAAAATTGGCAGCCTTCCTTAACTAACTTGTCTCTTAATGTGAATTTGTGAATATTATCGAGTCATTTTATGGTTTACTCGTTGTTATAACATTCGCCTTCTCCAACTATACATGTATTTTTGTAAACAAAAAAAACCACGTAGTTTGTTTTGCGTTTTACCCATGCGCATTAACGTGTTTTTTTTTTTGGGTTTCAAATAATGGTGTAGTGAAACGAGTTAAGAAAAATGACCTTGAACTCCTTCCAAGGTTGAAGTAATTTGCCCCCTTTATAGACAAGAATTCTTCGAGGGAGTTCCTGCCAAGTTAGTATTTTTCAATGTCGGGAAAAAATTAGTTAAAATTTAGTTTCGACTAATTTTTGTTTTCCCAAAACCGGTATTTTTTTTAGCTCGAAACAATTGTCAATTTTTGAAATTTAGGCTCGGAGTACATGTATTGTTTTTAAATTTCAACTATTTCGACGAATTTGCAAATTTTATACGAGTTTGCAAATTTTGGACGAGTTTGCAATTTTTCGACGAGTTGAACAATATAACAAACTCAAAAAATTTGCAAAACTATCGGAAACTACAAAAAAAATGGTCGACTTGCCCCGAGGCTTCTTAATCATCAATTTTAGTCATGATCGAACAGTTTCATCGACTAATATTGTATTTTATTCTGATCCAGTCATTCTGAACTAGTCACGATTAAAAATTGATTAAAAAAAAAGAAAGTAGTAATTAACTGACCTGTTAATTGATTAAAAAAAGAAGAAAGTAGTAATTAACTGACCTGTTATCGATTACATCAATGGAATCCACCCACTCTTGTACTGTCACGGGACTTTTAGGGGCAGTTCTTGCATCTAAAAATAAATAAAAGTGTAAAATCATACAATGCAACACATTTATAAAATAAATGTTCCTAAATTATTTACAATTTTCGGTTATCCTACAGACTTACAGTAGGACAAAATATACATGTAGTAGCTAGTTTGAAAACCTGTAAAGTGCGAAAAAAACTAATGCAGCAAAACCTCGAAAAGTGACCACCTTTGGTGACCACCTGTCTTAAGGTATTATTTTTTCTAGTGTACATTTCCTTCATAAAAATTCTCTGTATAGTGACCAGTGACCACCTGTCTATTGTGTAGCCTACAGTGACCAGTGCGTCTTGTCTTTTTTGCAATTTTTACATTGCCAAGGTACCTTAAAATGTGACCAGATGACGGATGAGTCACGTTACATCTTGCATTAACCCTTGGACATGATGATTCTGTACTTTTTTGGTTTTGTGGTTTTTTATTACGTGTATTACAGTCTACATGTAT
>JAQGBX010000510.1:0-34996 GCA_034698745.1 Megaphyllum sjaelandicum | reverse complement strand
GACGACTGGGGCACGACCCCAAATGTATGACGTCACGGACGTGCGTCATGGAAAGTTAGAGGCGTGGCTAACTAACAAGTTTTGGTCAGTTAGCCGCCATATTGGTTCTTCTCAACTTGACCATTGCAGAGAGCAGTCATGTTGACTGACTCTCCTGAATTTATTGTAACTTTGTAAGGGCTATCTTTGCCCAGTTGTTTTACAACTTTAATTAAAACAGAAACAAATGTTTTAACATCATACCAAAGTTATTAAGTCATTTAATTCGTTCCTGATCCAGCAGAAGCCAATTGTTTCGAGTTGTTACAATCAACTCGAGGGAAACTACCTGATAACTTCATACCACGTGAGTCTTCAACTAATTGGAACATTTCCCGGAATTATATTCTGCTACCTATAATTCCAAGCAGCAAAAGCAAGCAACACGTATCTCTGTAAATATATTGTTCTGAAATCACAAGTACATCGATTCTCAACAGTTATCTTAAATTCAGACAATATAAGATGCAGTGTTATTCAGTCTTCAGCTTGACCCATCTTACCCAAAAGGAAATGTTATTTCGTTGAACATTGTACGTTTGCAGTTGAGTAAAACGTCTTGATTTTGTTTATGAGTAAAAGTTTGAATTGATTCAATCCTCTTAACCCAGCCATACACGAAGAAAGAATCATATGAAAATACGGCATGTTCAAAAAGTTCTGTTTTTTCGAATGTGAATTACGAGAAATGAAACGTTTTAATTTATAAAAAAAACATAAATGAAGTGTAATTACTTTCACTTTGAAATTTTATTTTTTAAAAGCCATGGTTGGTAAAATGCTCAGAATTATGCGCTTGACTTTTCGGACACGCCTAAAATTGTCTAGTTTCCAGATATAATTTTTCCCGTGTATATATGGCCAGCTATTGTCTTACTTGCAGATTTCGTGGGGAAATCTTTCTGTGAAAGACGAACTTTGAATTTTAGATTTACAGTGTTTAGAAAAGTTTAATTTTGATCTACAGTAAAACCTGGGAAAGTGACGACCTTTGAATGGTTTATGACCTTTGACCAGTTTATGTTGACCACTTTTTAGTTTTTTTTTTCTAGTATACATTTCCTGCATAAGAATTCTCTGTATAGTGACCATGACCACCTGTCTATTGTGTACAGTGACCAGTGTGTGGTTTTTTTTGTTTTTTTTTTTGCAATTTTTACATTGGCAATGTAGCCTACCTTATAAATTGACCAGATAACAGATGAGTCACATTACATCTTTCTTTAACCCATGGACATGATGATTCTGTACTTTTTGGTTTTGTGGTTTTTTTACTACATTTATTACAGTCCACATGTATAAGTACAGTGTGCATGTTCATTCTTTTAATGAAATTCGCGCATTCTTTGTATAGTGACCACCTGTGTACAGTGACCAACATCGCACTTTTTTTTGGTGGTCACTCTAAACAGGTTTCACTGTACAGTATATTTGAAAAAGTCAAATTTCGCATTCTTAGCCGCTCTTATGCATGGCGAAATTAACGTCGATTAACTTAAAATTTAAGAACACACCCAAACTCCTGCACCTATAGTGGCATAACACGTCACAGATCACGTCTTCAGTGACCTCCCTCTGCGAACAACTGCTGCGTGCATGGATAAACGTGGAATTTCAAACTTCTAATCATAAATAACGGATAACGTTACCATGCAGTCCGAGCGAAACAGGCTGTTTGGAATGCCGAGGTGCGTGCCTTCGAAATTTCAAATAGTTAACTATTTTCATTTTAATAGAATTGAAAAGACCAATTGCGGTATAGCGTGATGGGGAATAACGGATAAGATAGAAAATCGAATCGAAAGGCTCGCATAAAAACGGACCGGTTTTTTTTCGAAATAAAATCTTCAGATTTTGCCCACTTGAAGCCCCATGCTCGAGATTAATTATTTATTTGGCTATAGATTAATGCTTCTAATGTGCTCGGCGCTTTTCCCCCATCGTGAAAAATGGGAAAACTTGGAAAGTGGATGTGACATGTGTCACAAAGTCGGTTTTATCTGCTCTGAAATTCTCCGATAACGCCAACGGCGCTCCAGTGTCCCAAAGATGCTTAAATTTGAAGCTGCATGATAAATGAATGGGAAATCTAGAATTAAGTGAAGCGCAGCGGCGTCAGAATATGGTAATGATGTGAGATGGGTCATAGAATAACCATAGAATGATAGTGGGACCTATTTCCATGCCAAATAGAACAAAAACAACGCCATGGGGTTGTACACCGCCATGGAGGCATTGTCATTGTGATGTCAAATGAAACCAATAATTGCGATTTTGTTTGGAAAATGAAAATACAATTTACAAATGAAATGACTAATTTTCAGTCACGCCAGTAAAATTACCGAACGAAACCTTTGACTAAAATTTGAGAAATTTTACAAGGATGATGAATTTTTCAAATTAAATTTTGAACGCAATGTTTGAATTTCCGAGTCTTTTCTCCATTTAATATTGCATCAATGTGTGTAAAATTGTAGGGTAAAATTGCGAAAATGCATAAAAAGTATTGAGTGGAAAATAGGTTTCTCGATTAAGAATTATTTTAGCGCATTTATTTTGAGATTATAAATTGTTACATTTTCCAGATTCATGATCAATGGGTTAAAAAGTAAGCATGGCAAAAACCAATATTGAATTAATCGAAGTTCGATTTTCCATCAATTCTATTTTTATGTTTATTAATTAAACGAATAAATTTTACTCGGTACTTGTAATCGAATAATGCCGGTTTATATGTACACGTAGCCTACTGCATAAGAAAACTCAGTAATGCAAATGTTAATAGGTAAAAAAATCCGCTGAATTCACGTGATTTCTGAACGATTCTTATCTGGTTTAACTGCGAGGGCATGCATGATATGATTTTAGTTTTCTTCTGTATACATGCATGAAACAAAGAGCACAGGAATTTCCTACGAAAAGCAATGCAATAAATACTCGTTTGTCTATCTTTTCTTGACATATGCGTGTAGCAGCATACTTCTATTTTTCTCCGTTTTTTTTTTTTTTTTTTAAAGAAAGACTAAAAACGAGTACAAAGACCGCACCACAAACAAAAGAATTTCGAATAAATGATCTACCTAATCCTCCATTGTAAACCAAGAAGCTTTTGGGGGATAGTTGAGGGGGGAGGGAGTTGCGAGAGCCTAAATGCTTCATCAGTGAGGCTCCTTAAATTCCTAGTTCTATGCCATCCAGCTATCTCTCTGGTCACTAGAATTTCAAAGTAGCCAATATAGCGCAGTGTGCATAATGATTGGATGACCGTTGGCTGAACTCGCACGTCCAGTGCACAATGAAGGGGACAATGGAGAGTAGATTCCATTTTTCGTGTTCCCATTGACCAAAAATCTCCATACTTTTTTGTTAGAAGAGAAGGAGAGGACAACAATCTAAAAGGGAATTTTAATGCGATGATTACCGCGAGTGAGGGTGCAATTTGGGCGGAAATGAACAAAACGGAACCATGGGATTTTATGGGGAAGATAAATAATTGGCGGATTTGATGAAACGTGGGTTATTACTTAAAAGTTGGATGGTTCTGATCAGGTTGTTGATGGCAGATGGCGTGATTGAATATTTACAAGTAAACATTCTTTCCTCCCCCCTCCCCAACCAAAAAAATAGCATTGGATTGTAACATGCACGTGATATTTTAAAAATTATTACAAACGCAGTGCCTTTTGCGCAATATACAGAACTGTGTTGTATCGCATAATCGCAGTAAGCGAACAGAAATTTAATTATAAGCTTTTAATGTGCCTTAAAACATGCCGAAAGTTATTAATATGACTTTTGAGTCACATTGTTTCATAGAACGTAGCGAAATAACCTTCCAACGTTTGCATCATTCATTTTTATTTCATTTTGACATATTACGACGCATGACCTAACAACTGAAATAAATGCAACTCATACGAAAAGCTGCGCATATGCATGAATTCGCAAAATACGACTTTTTATTGAAACATTACGCAGAAAATTACGCGCAATAATCATTTCACCGTCCGACTCGACTGACATCTGGCGGGCTAAAATGACGCCATAGCGAGGCCGACACCGAGCATTAATACTACATCCATACCGGAAGTATGGTCACAAGTTACCGTTTGCCACGCCTCCACGTCGCGTCTGAAAACACGAGCATTTTTTTGTAGCGTCGATATCATCCATAGATCATCACATTTGCCAGTCAAGGCGAGAGAATACTTGACTGTCCTCACAGGCCATCAAACCAACTCACCACGTCACCCTCATTCATCACCCTGGGAACACTCGAAACAGTGGTGAAAACCTTTGACAGAATTAAGTGGGAAGGCCATTTCCATCCCCCTTTCCCCATCTTAAAAATACCCTTTTTCCTCCGAGGTAAGATTTTTTCATTGTCGTCATAAACAATTAAACTTACGACAGCACGATGCTTGACTTTCAAAACAGATAAAACAACCGTTTGTCCTTCATACCAATTTCACATATCCATGAAACGAACAACGCGTGAAATGATATACCCCATTGCGTATCATACACGGAAACTGACAATAAAAATCATAATAAAAAAAATGCAAATGATTTTTGCAAATACTAGATTCAACGGCGAGGGTAACCTCTATACTCTTGACAACTCTATGCTAATGCAAGAAACCCAGCCTAACTTATCTGCAAATGGCGCTCTCGCGTCACGTTATCGTGAACCGAGTCCTAGAAATTTAGTCAATGTGGGTGGCTGACTATTAGGCACTTTCCGTTAATGAAGCAGGAATGGATAAAACTTGCGCAACGTGTTTATTGCTGACGTCAAAACATATATACCGCGAACGTGTAAGAATTCACAATACTCCGTGAATGGCTAAACTAACTTCCGGTGACGTGACAACTTGATGACGTCTTTAATACGATTTACGTGTGCGTTTTAATCTAAGGTTACAGTAAGGTATCACGTTAGTGTGATAAATTTTAGCTTTTTCACCAGTTGTTCGGACCACTTTGGTATCGAGCATGACGCATGTACAGTGTAGTTGCAATATAACTTCTCATTCGAAGGTTTTACCAAATGTTATAATATTGGCGCGGCTCATTGTACGTCTAAAGGCTCTTCCGTTTTGCATGAACTCTAAAAGTCGTAACTATCAACGGCTCTACATATACAAAAGGAATAAGTTGAAGCTCGTGCCCATGCAGTCATACACATAGGCAATCTTGTTTATTTGACGAAATCTGGCATAAAATCATCTAATTAGCAAATACAATGAAAAACAATAAGGACAATCCCGTACCGGCATGACTTTGTGACGTCAGGGGCTGGTGGGTAAACCTAATATCCGGACGCGCGCCTAAGTAAATTAAGGCAAAAATAACGCCATAAAAGAAGGTTAGTAAAATGTCCGTTTTTGTCATCCCCATTTCCATAAAAACGAATAAATCAATATGGAGCTACCGAATACACCACGAGACGGGTACGTGGCTGTTGGGCTCGGGTCTAGTGTCAATAATGCAGCTTATTATGGAACTTATAACACGGAATGACAACAGGAGCGGGTTTGATATATGCCGAGATGAAAAATTCCATAAAAACCAACGAAATCAAAACTTTTTCGGCCCTCGCCCTTCCCGTAATTGCCGAGAAAATCACGCGAGTTCCGTGGAATATTGCCATGCACACTATTTCAACATTTGCTGAGGCATTTCCAGGAAGATACTACAGGACACCTTGCATCGTTCGAGGCAGTGTTTACTGAACGAATCATAATCATTAACCAGAAAATTGTGAGAAAATTATTCCCAACGAGAGAAAATAATTTACGAAGGTTCGCATCTCTATATCAACGAAAGTCTTGGGACAACAAAGAAAGTACTTGCTTACCCTATTTGAGCTTTCAAGTAGTTTTCAGGATATTAGTTTTGCAACATATTCAATGCGAATTTAAACACAAAAAATATCTGCGATGTTGGAGAAAGGTGTTATACAATAACGAACATATTTTGAACCTTATACTAACTAGAAAGCACTAGGACGATCATTCTTTGTAACAATGAAAAAATTACAGTACAAAACTTGAAACAGTAACTATAACAGCAAAAAAATTAAATGTACTTTATAACTCGAGTTTTGTTCGTTATTCCTTATTTAATATCCTGTTTGATATCAGCTTGTCACAACTAATGCAAATGTGGAATTTCCTTAAAAAAGGGGGAAGGGGAGGGGAAAGATGATTTCGCGTAACCATGGTCGAGTCCAACCAATATATTGCGACCAACAAATTTTAAATGAAAAACAAAATCCCCTCGCGACATCTAATGTATCAAACTGGTCTATAACCATCTTCAAACAAGAGATGCGTCTAAAATGCGGACAAAGAAATAAACGAAACTTTACACTTTAAAGCATTTTTACATCTGAAGAAAAAAAATCGCATGACCAGGCAATGAATGAATTTGAAGAGAGCAATATATGAGCGACAATTCACTCCGAGGCGTCAACCATAGCATTAACCCCATCTTTATCACTAAAAAATGGAGCTCGGGAGACAGGAAGTGGGCCGACATAATTCATCCGGGTTCTTTAGCTCCGTTCAGGTAGTGGTTTCCAGCGTCTGTTGGACTGAAACATGCTAAAAGGGGCCATCCATCAAGCGCGGCTAACGGCGTTATATATGGCACGCCGTGGGCAGCGGTATTTCAAAAAAGGCACCCTAATGTAAAGTAATTATTAATTAAGTCCATCAGGCCGCTTTAAATGGTCGCATCGTTGGGAGAAATGAATGACCCAAGTCGTAGAATAGCTGAGCAGCCCCCACTCGCCAGATGAAAGTCGTCTTTTCCACGCCATTTAATATTTACAAATGAAAATGGTGACATGCGCAGTGAAGATCCGGAGAATAGAAATACGAGGGGAAGATAAAAAAATAGCGCCAACATTAGACGGTGGGGGTCAATCCTGAGTGGGAATGCAATTGCCCCCGGAAAATGGACGAAACCTACGAGGATGACACAGAAGCCATGTGTGATTGCCCGCGTTTGGGGCAGCATCACCAAACATGCGTCTCCAATACCTGCACAAGTTTCTCCTATTCATTTTTTTAATCAAACTACCGGCACACTTTTATTAGTGTGTTGTTAAAGGCCCTAGAAAGGGAAATTTTGGCATTTCGAAGTGTCAGATTTGAGAATGCTCATGCGTGGATCTTTCTGAATGTTGATATGGTAGTTGCCTCTAAAATGAAGCAACGACCATTCACCAACATTTAAACATAAGATGAAATGCGAGTGGGAAAAAATGTTTAGATGTATTTTGTTTTTGAGTAGTTTATTGTGGTTTGAAATTTTAACCGGAAAATAACGTTCTGCATACATGTTATTAAAACGCGGAAATGTATGGTGTCCGAAAAATTTCGATTCCAAAGCGGCAATCTCACTCGGATCTGTTCGTAAAATTCTACCTCAATCAACAGCTCTGTACTTCTGAGTAAAATGTAGATAGTTCACTATAGGCCCAATCGAGACAGACGGTCAACCTTTGTCCCACATCTCTTCGAGGCCAGTGGCGCAATAAGAAAGCAGGTAAAAGCGTCAACTGGACATAAACATACGCCATCTGATCCTAGCGCAAACATTGGCATTAAAAGGGACGAAGAAACAGTCATTTATTTTTGCGGCCGAGCTATTTTGGGATCAGGCATTGACACGCTGGCAATATCAGCGTTAATCCAAACATAATCAATGGTTTCATTAATAGCACTGCTAATCAGGAAGCAGAAACGTTCGCGCATGTTCCTGCTTAATTTCATTAGGCGTCGAAATTTACGGAAAATATTTTGGCGAAGCCTCGTTTCCACTCAAAAAAAATCCTATTTCTATGGTGGTGCAAATTTACCATACAATTTCTCAAAAATCCCTATCATGCGCGCATCTATATATGGCTCAACGCATTCTTACTAGTTTGTTTATTTCGTTAACACTAACTCAAAACTTCTCACAAATATCGCAAAACGTTGAAAAACAAAATGCCAAGCAAAATATAAAATTTAACACAAACAAATTCCATGAAATCACAAGGAAAATTTCAAGAAACTCAATTTAAAATGCGTTTAAAAACAATGGTACTGACATATACTGTGCATAAAAGTTGAATAGTGCGTCACGCAATTGCAGATTACTATTATTTTCGGAGGAAAGTGGGTATACAACTGGATTATACCGGATTAACTTTGCTCGGACCAATTGTAAACGATGACCAGTGGCTCAAATTTTCACATAACTCAAAGAGGGATAGGCCATGGGTTTGTTAACACAATCCGAATATTCGAATTTTGCGAGAAAACGCTTCATAGCGCACCCTGGGAACGTTCGGTTTAATGTCCAGTGGCTATAGTAGTTACGTATGGAAATGACCACGGCTGTCATGCAAATACAGGCCGAACCAGAAGTTGGTTCCCACTCTCCCCCACCCTATTTCGCATTCAGGCAGCGCTGGACTACGTGGCGTGGGGGGTCAAAGGAGATGAGGGTGTCATCCACCCCCGAGTTCCCACTCCCCACTTTTACGCGTTACACAAAGTCAGTAGCCATCTTCCCCGCGCCAGTTTTCAATCGTCCCCTCCATGAGTCACGTGTAAATGAAGTTCATGGATTAGAAAAGAATCTAAAACTGTTTTTATGGCCCGTGGCGAAGTACCTATAGCCCCGAGTTCATTCGATTTCTCCCCTCACTGGCGGAGGTTCTTCCCTCGCCACCTTTATTCAAATTCCAGGCCCCGTCCGCACTGGACACTCACTAATTCGACTTCATAAATTATTTCTTTTTTCCCAATGAAATATATTAGCCCGCAGGCTCCGTGGGAGGAAATTAAAAAAATGGCCGAAATGCGAGGAGCGCGTGGGGGAAGTGACCATCGGGGCATGATTCAGTCAGAATGGACGATGCTCTGAATTAAGGAACGTAAGACAAAAGCTGCAATGGGTGGAATAATTCAACAAAAAACACCTTTCCATCGAGAACCAATTCTGCCAAAAGTGGGGTGTTTTTTTGGCGTTAGATAGAATCTACATGTAAGTCAACGGCTTCAAGTATTACATACAGTAGGTAATTGCATGGTGTATGCTGAGCGAAAGCTTTCAATAACGTGGTGGAATAAAACATTCTAAATAAACCATACGCAAGAAAGACTAATAATAATAATAATAATACTTTAAAAAGTATAAGTATTTTATCCTCTATTTGAGGCAAAGACTATAATATATAGGCTACTTCCAAGTATTTATTTTTTTTTTTTTTTTTGGAGCATGTCACAAACCAATAATATCCAGCTTATATTCCACATATCGTTAGGCATGAATATTCTCAATAAAGCTATTCTATCCGCCGATTAAAAAAAAATGGAACGTCCCCATATATTTCAACTTAACATGGATTGGTGTTTCACCATATTTTAACAAGCACAACGGTACACATAACGTAATTGCAATAAATGTTAAATGTACCGGTACAAGAAAAATCTAAAAACTAACAATTGACATCGTAGAAATAAATTGTAGGATTTGGAATTATTGTCAAGGTTGATGAACACAATGGACAGTTTCTAAATAACCATATAGCAATCGAGAGAAATGAAAGTTGTTTCGTAAGTTGTCCAATATAGTCATCATGTTTAATGCATATTGAAATCCAATAAATGGTGCATTTTCTAAAATTGGTACGCAAGAAAAAAAATCCGGAAGTTGGCTTCGTTATGTAAGGAAAATAGAAATCGATCATTCCCATGTATTGTATATAGCCTACATGTACAGTACTGAATGTTGTCAAATGACGTGTTCCTTAGTTGTAACTTGTAACAAATCAGAACTCGGGAAAAATTGAATTTAAATGAATTTTACACATTTTCGAAACGCTAATTTCTTCAGCAAAGCATACAATTTACTTATTTAAAGCGCCATATTTCATCGCTGTATCGCGCAATAAAAACGTTTCAACAACTCCAAAATCAATTTATCTCCGATTGCAATTTCCCCAGCAAAACGATAGGGGGATTTCAAATCTACATAAACCATTTTAAAATGGCAATTCTGAAAACGGTCTTCCGTCTTCGAGCGTGCGCAATGCACCGGAGGATGACTGATGGCGGTTAATGGAGACCGCAGTGTTGCCAGTGAAAGGGATTAAATGACCCGGCGTGCGACCCAATCTTAGGGAAGGGGAAGGAATTTAAAAGCCTGATCGGAGCTGCCATCGACTTTAAATCTAATTTAAATACAGCACACTCAATTAAATTCGACATTAAATTCCCCACACTACATGACCGGAAGCAGCAATTTGCTGCAGAAGGAAATGATGTCGGCTTCCGTTTCACGTAGCGCCGCAAAATAACAAATATTCAAACGCTCTTCAGCCATGCAACATTTCATGGGAGTTAAACCATGAAATGTAATGGCCTTCAAAAAATTACAAAAAAACCGCAAATGTGTCATGTGTAAATTGTGATTATTGTGAAATTGTGAGATAAGTTACTTCTTCATTAAACCCTTCAAACAGATAAACTTGACAATAGATTTGTGTATAGGAGTCTCAAGGTAACATTTATGCAAGCAAGTTAAACCGGGATACAGCAGTCAAGCCCAGATCAACTTCTCTTAAATCAGAAACGGAAATACGACATACATTTTCTCACAATGAATGTACAGTATAAATGAAGTTATTTTTGGTCAAAACTAATTTAACCTTTCTTCAAATAAAAAATCTTCATCAGATTATTATTAATACACACTTTTCGTTCCTTGAAAATTCATAATTGTGCTCAATTGAATTTTATAAGAAAAAAACAGAAGACTTCGCTATACATGTACATAACTCACCCTGCATGCATGCAAGTTTTCTTTTTTTTTCTTCCTTTTTCATATCAGCTAACTTTATGTGGTTCAAATTCACTGATGGGATTGTGTTTACTGAACCTGCCTTAGGAAAGCCAATAAATTAATAGTGAGCGCGTGCCATTTCCTCAATCTATAGACCACATAATGCATTCATCGCCCGAACCCAAATGCAGTTATTTAAATAAAATAACAGAAACCGAGAGAAAATAAAGCATAAATGCCATTTAGACTGAACATGCATAGAAGAACGTTAATATATGCCTTAGGAAAATGAACGGAATGGACATTTGTAGCCGGAAACGTCTTTTTCAGAAGCACTTGGGCAGCGTAAGTGAATTTATGGCAAAAATTTGGATTATCAGGCCGCATGAACGAGAAACTACAATAAACGAAACGAGAAGAATTTTACTCGTAAATCGAATCCTCTTCGATGAACACAAGTTGATCAAACCCAACGAGTTCACAGCTGGAATTTATTTCAATAACAATAAGAACGTGCCAGCAAAGTAAAAATTAAATTTGGTAATATAATTTTCTACGCATCAAATTTTATTGTATAGAGAAACAAGCAAATTTAACTTGTCTAATTTCGTTCTCCAGACAAACAAATGAATTTAAATACCGATAAAATTCCTTTACTAAATAAAAAAATCCTTACGAATCGTACTTTGGCAGCCGTGAAGCTGTCAAACCTGTGCAAAATCGACACGTTAATTGGTTCAAAAAGTCACTCAAATTAGTTATCACTGTTTTTAAACCAATTCACGACTGCCTTGGCAAAGAACAATTCGTAAAAATTCTTTCGGAGTACCCTAGTGTAGCCTATCACATGAATCTGTTCTTACTGCCATCCAATTCAACTGAATTCATTCTCAATAAGAACGATTTATGAACATGAACATTAGGAAAAAAAAAACGTTCACATTTTCGGAGGTTTTCGATCTGCGGAGCAACGATGAAAAACTCCGAAAACTTGGGAGTAAAAATGGATTTACATGAAAACTTTAACCGCATTCTGAAGTAAACGAATGCTTCTTGTTCGCAATATAATAGAACAAATTGACAAATTATTTCTGTAAAAACGACCCATTTTCGCTCAAACTTGGAACCGTCCTAATTAGGACACTGGGGCTTTGGGGATATATTCTGTTTTGGTATTATGCGTTGAAGGCCGAAGAGGAATGGAGGATAATCTCGTTTGCGTAGATAAAACCTGGTCTGATGAGGAAAATTACTGGCCCCTATTGCGGAGCCAGCAGTGGCGAGGAATGCAGGACTGCAATTGTCTTAGGCTATCTTTCTATCGGGCCTTGATTGAACAAACGCATCCGTTCTCACCATCTTAATTCAATGTTTTGTTGTCGGGAAAAGCGGTGCTCATCCCCATAAATAGCGAACGCGCTTCCCAAGAAGGCCAATAAATCGCCTGGCATCGTGTCCTGCTCATTCTTTAATCCATTCTCAAGTCAACGAACACCATTGCATTTCCCTAAGACCCTGTTTTTTTCGATTTGCTTAAAACGCGTAGCCATTCTGCATCCTAAATGCCCGATTAATATTTGAGTGCCACGCTACCCATAAATTCGGCTGGCTTCGGTGGGAAAAATGCCATTTTGCGTGCCGTGGATGCAAAGGCTCCTAAAGCCCCGATGAAAAATTGTCTTTCCTAATTGATGGAGTCTTTTTTTTTTCGTGGATAATGGCCGCAATTTGGTAGCTTAAATGAGAAACGCTGAATGGCTAAAAGACGAAGAACGGCCAAGGATGCTTCTTGTAATTAAAAATGGAAGTCCAGCATCTCTGACCAGCCTAAAGTATGGACGACGTGCCAGCGTGACCATTGCAGCCAGAACAAAAGACGATAAATACTGACGGTCAGCCATGACCAACTAAATCCTCTCTTTCTTAATTCGTTACTTGGTCATGTGCATATTTTCTCAGCCAAGCTGTCCAAAGATAGGATACAAGTATATGTGAATTCGTAGGAGTATTCACGCATGACTTTACCAATTTTTGCCCTTCCATCAACCTCTACCCAGACAAGGAAATCGTATTTTGAGTCCACAACCCAAGAAATACAAGGGAGGAGAAAAGGAGTTTGCACCACGAATTAATTACATGTATATAAGTGTCCCCACTAAAGAACAAAATGGATTATTGTTTTTCTTTATATTTTAGGTAAGTTTAAGTTTACCTTTCTGCTTTATTTATTTTGCCAGTTTGTAATACGAGTAAACATGATGCATTTGCAATATATTCGTTTCCTATTTTTTCAAATAGCATATTCTCGAAATTTAGCTTTAGCAGTACTACTCTTGTTTAGCTTTAACCACTAAACCATTATTAAAACAATAAGTAAATGGTTTCACCCAAGTTTTGACTCTTGCAATGCTTATCATTTGCTTTAAAATCATCTTTGAAGAAACAGAACTAGCATATAATTGATTAGAATTTTATATAATGCATTTACAAAACTCGAAACAAAACTTAGATCATTTGAATAGAAGCTTTATATTTTGGTAAACTTCACTTAATGGCATGAAGTTAACGACATTGACACTCGTTTATGTGTCAATGTCTGCGGTGAAAAACAACTATGATCAAAATTTCGTTCAGCTATCAACAGAACAACGATGATGCTAATAATACGTTTGTAACATCGTACAAATCAATACAAAATTATACAAATGAAAGAAAAACATTTACCGAGGGTAAACTTGTGCCAATGCCAATACTAGTTTTGTAAGCTAAAAATCGTGCGAACTGATAATTCCAATGCAACAATGAGATTTAGATC
Source organism: Megaphyllum sjaelandicum (assembly GCA_034698745.1). Classification (NCBI taxonomy): domain Eukaryota; kingdom Metazoa; phylum Arthropoda; class Diplopoda; order Julida; family Julidae; genus Megaphyllum; species Megaphyllum sjaelandicum. The sequence goes on along the minus strand of JAQGBX010000510.1, from coordinate 21,297 downwards.
CCGCAGTTTTTAATTCTCAAGAGTGGAAAATTAAAAATTGAATGCTCATTCGGAATCAGACACACCGGTGAACGCTGGTGTCAAGAGTCCGAACCCAGTTCAGTTCATTACCTCCGGCTGGAATCTACCTGGATTTCGATTCCAAGAGGCCTTGGGGAGCCCAAAGTAAAACTAGAAAAGTGGAAGTCTGATCCCCGAAGGACCAATAGCCGCGAACATCCATTTACTGCTAGTACAGGAAGAGTGAGTGGAGTCCTCAGAGTCTCGAATCTTCGGCTACGGACGTCAGCCCCGGAGGCCAATGCATTACCGTGAAAAGTCAGCATTTTACGGGCAAAAACACAGCAATTCAGACACATTCATAAAGGGAGAGAACGTCTGCGCAATAATCCTGGATTGCTCTTAGACGCGAGCGCCACGCTCAAAATAACTTCCGTCTTTGGGCGCTCTCAACTTGGCCAATTGGCAATGGCGCTTGTAGCAGCTTCCATAGATTTTCATTTGCGGAAATCCCTTTCTGGTGTTTGGGGATTCCACGGCCACCTTTGATAGTCGTTGACGCGTTAGCGAGTCCTATTTGCTATCCATTCAAAAAATAAACGTGAATAACGGCGGAATTAGCCTGACATTTCCTGTACAAAATGCAGATCCTTGGCACGGAGATTCGAGTGGCTTACTTGCAATAACACTTATTTTCTTTTTGCAATAGGTTTCTTCCAAGTCCAGAGATCGCTGATGCCAAAAAGCTCAGGACTTGCCAACGTCAGTTCTCAAGAAAGCTAACTTGAAGACCTCAGCGCCTCTTTTCTCAGTCAACAAACCTATATACATGTATATACATGTAATATCTCAGAGAAGAACCAAGAATCTCAGAGACAAAAGACCTCACATTTCCGCGACAGCAGTAAATCTCATCAGCTGTAAACCTCACACGTCTCAGGAACGGCAATACATGTACTGCACTCAAGACAGAGTCGGCAATCTTTGCATATTAAATAAAGCCTTAAATAAAAACCCCTTTTGGAAAATGAAATGCACTTTTGTATAAGTAACGTTTCATCGGAAAAATATACCTGCATTTTAGACGAGGAATGGCATTTATATACATGTAGCATCTAAACAACAGCTGCTCCAAACTCTGGTCTGCGTCTTCGCCATATTGACTTAGGGCATGAATACATTGAATGCTTATCGCAGGCGCTTACCACTCTGCGTACAACTACAATGCGAGCCATAAGTCTGTTTTCGGATCAAACAACAAACAAAAATACTACATAATTTATGGACTGAACGTGATGAGATGGAATCGAATTGTAATATTAGTAGTGTATACGTATGGGTAAGAACACACAGAATGCTTACTGCAGGCTCATCAAGACTTTACAGACGTATGCCTCACCTCGTTGTTGTACGCAGAGTGGTACTTAGGCGCTTGCAATAAGCATTCAACGTAGGCTATCCTTACACATATGCTACTATACCCAACTTCGAACAGTGACGTTGTAAGATGGCGATCTTGCACGCACGCCCTCACGCGGGTAAAATTTAAGGCGGTGGACGGGTGCACCATTGCGGTGACGTCACGGCTGCGCATCGATCAGCGGTGCCCAGGAACAGAGGGCCGTAAGCCAGCTCTAAGCTGCCCTGTTTTACGGTCGTCATTCGCGCCTAAAAAACCAGTAGTTAGCGTCAGAAAAGCTCACCATAAAAGGCAGCGAAAAACAATAGCGCTAACGCTACATTATACGACGCTTTGCGCAGAAACGTATGCAGAGGCAAAAGATCGCAGGGAAATCCAGAAAAACGCGCTGGGGAACAGCGCCACTTTGCGTTTTCGTAACGTGCAAGTAGCCCACCTCGAAAATAATAGACCAGTAGTGGGGGAGGGAGTTTTAAGCGAAGAAGAGGGGGGAGGGGAGAAACGGCCACCAAAACGCAACACTCAATTTCACGATTCACTGCCGTTCATTTTCCCAAGACGCTTATAAAGTCAGCGCTTTAACTTAAGATAGAGCTAAACGACCCATCCTAGACTTTCTATCATAAAAACAATGAAAACCCTCCGACGAGCGGGAGGAGTGGAAAAAAAGAAAAAAAATGCGAGCAAAATGGCCGACGCGAATTTGCATATCCAAATAGGATTTAAGACCGGAGCGCCAATCCGCCGCCTGCATTCGCATATCGATTATTGCCAACTCTTTGGTAACCTGAGGTGACACCAGCGTGCAGCGCCACGCCTTCACAGTGCGTCGCGATAAGACTTTTGAAGCTGCCACAAATCCTACACCCGCCATGTTGGAATTTTGATAAATACTCCCGCTCTACACATGCTTATACACGTGTGTATTTGAAAGCGCAATTTCTCTCCTACTTTGAACGATTTGTACGCAGTTTCTTTGAAGGTGGGGCATTTTCCAGCTTATTTTCCCCGTAAACAAAGTATTTCAGAATCTGCGATGCATTTTGTTTGGTTGAATTACCGCTTTATTTAATTCTCGCTCTTCTTTCACTCAGTTTTTAAATGTTGTATTTTTTCCCATATGTTTTTATTTTTCACAAAGTAAGAATGTATAAACTCTCCTCAACCTTTTCGTATAGAACTGCTTAAAACAGTTGTGTTTGGTGTATTTTTAAACTAATTGGAGGTAAAAGTGGTATTCTCATAATTTGAAAATGGCGAATATGCTTTGCAAACACGTTCACGTATTAAAAGTATTATAAGTTTAGTCAGAGCCTTTCAACGATCTTTAACGCGGTTTCTTTTTTGCCTTGAACTTAGGTAGAATTACATAAAATTCAAGTGATGTATATACTATAATAGCCGGTATTACGTGAATTTTAATCAAACTTTTACTAAAAACTGACGTCGGATAACTTCAGGACACGAGATAAACTCTTTCAAATGTCAATCCTTTGACAAAGCTTTCTAACGATTCATTGAAATGCAATCTCCCCGTTCATTTATAGAATTACTAATTAATCTGAATTAAAAAAAATTTTGAATATTGAAACAGGATGCCGTTGTGATATTCATGCAGGGTGACACGTCAGCTTCGAATGTATAAGTCAAATCAGATTTGGTATCAAGCAGAGGCGTGTCAATTATTAACATGCTTCTAAAATAAGCTGAAGGTTGACAAAATTGAGTATAGATTATATACTTAATCAATGTGCGGGATGTTTTAATACGATATGCTGAATTAGATAATATAGAATAATCAAATGTGTCGATAATGATAGCCCGACACATAATGGCGTGTACATGTTACGTGCAAGTCATGATCGAACAATTGTATCATAAGCGCGTGATTAACATGCTCGAAACATGTTTTTTTTTCAACGAGGTTGCATTAAAAATAATTCTTAAATGACGCGGTGACCCAATAAAACTGTTGCAACTATCTGCTAACAAAAATATAGAATTCATAAGAGAAATATTGTAGGCCTACACGTATTTCGAAGGTACGATTAAGTTCAGCGGATTTTGATAAATATATATATACTATTTTGCTTAAATCTTTTTATGACAAATGAACAGGTGGGAAGAGAGATTCCTACCTTGTATTGATGAGCATGGGGAGGATGGCTCCATTTTTATTATGGCCTCAACTAAAACAACAAAACAGAAAATGAGCCACTGAACACTAGGCCAACACATAGAACTAACAATTAAGGCATTAAAAACCAGACATTACAACGAAACATACAAATTTACGCTCGTAGATTGAGCACTTTCAATAATAGCCCCATTTCAAATAACTGGCGATTTGGTCAAGGAATAATATTAAGAAAAATGTCTGGCACACAAAGCTTGATCTTGAAAACTTTTCCCTCACCCTGTATATTGTCCTAATAGGGCTGTCCAGTTTTGATTTCAAGTATTTTTCAATATCAATGTTAAATTGAAAAAAACTGAAAAAGTACCATTCAAAAAGTGTTCAGAAACATTACTTTACTAGCATAATTTGAGATGCAAGCAAATCAGAAGACACGAAACAAGAGATGCGTGAAATCTACAGTCAATTTACAAACTAAATTACTAAAGCGATCGTGATGACGAAATCTGCAAAGTTAAGATTTTCATAATTACAAAAAAAAAACCTAAGGCACGATCATCATATTAATTTTATACGCAACAGATGCTTTTCTGAGATTTGGAAGTTGTCGTTTAATAAAAATAAAATTTCCTATGGGAATTTTAAAACAAACAATTCTTTCACCCGGACTATACTATCAAGCGAAAGAATATGAGGAAGATACAGATAGAAAAATATATAGGTAACCTCAGTATTAGGTTAGGAATGAGTAATATATAGCGTGGGTATGGACTATCGGACCAGCTTAATGGAAATAGTGCAGGCATTTCGTCATGTCCACTCTAGGGTTGGGACAGACCAAGCGCCAGTACAGCCAGTAAAATTGAATTTTTGCATAATCCATTACCGGACACAAGTGGCCCCCCGGGGAGTTGCAGGCCACCGGCACGGCATTAAATTTTTAAAAGATGCCAAATTTCATTAAATTTTCATGCGTTTTAGACTATTTTGACGTTTGTGAAATTTATGGCTCAGAAGCGCGGCGCCGATCCAGCGCTGACCACCGGTCATCGCGGGTGACCATTTCAAGGAGTTTGGCGAGCTCACCTGGATGGGCAGTATCCGGAAGACGCCCAGCGCATGCACCCTTCGTCAATTCCCTATCCCCAGCGATTACCTATTTGCTTCCCCCCTCTTCTTCCCAATTCCATTCTAATTCAAAGCCCCCACCCCCTCGCCCGTTGGCATTAGCTGTAAGGAATTGCAAAGTTATGTAGACGGCGCGCTGCCCCGGCCCCGTTGCCATGGCAACCGTGTACATGGAGAGATTAAAGTCATAATAATTCCGGCAGAATGATGGGGGCTATTCAGCGAGTGACCAGCGCAGGCAGATGTGGCCAGATCTGCCAGTCATTAGGCATCAGCCAGGATGCCGAGGGGTGCGGGCGAGGGGGTGAGCTCGGAGCGTGTGCATCAGCGAGATACCGACAGCATCGGCGCAACAATGCGGAGGTCGCAACAACTGTAACAAAAAGAATAAAAAACGTCCACGCCAGCTGACCAAATGGACACCATTTGGAAATTGAACAGATAACGGGCTCGAGGATAATGTTAACCTCGCGCTACGAAGTCATTTTTTTCATACATTTCCAAATATAATCTCGGCTGAAAGACGGTTGTTGAAACTCCCCATTAGTACTATTCACAAGAAGAAAAAAATTGTTGCTAATGAGATACCTGAATTTTAAAATTGGAGAATTATAAGGACATGTCCGAAACCACTCGAGATGAAAAGCCGCAGATGGCTTCGTTTTCTCCTCACTATAGTTTTGCTGTTAAACGAGGAATTGATCTGGAAAGTTTTTCTCACATGAATTCGATCTTCCGGAAATTTAGAATTTTGTCAAAATAAATAAATACACGATAAAAATGATATAATCCTTTCTACATTTATTCTATAAGCTAGGACATTTTAAATTTAATAACAAAATATTAATTTTTTTTCCGAATTGCAATTAAACATGGAGATTGTATTTTTTTAAGGAAATTCATAAGTATTGTACTGCACATTATAACGAAATTTCGTCCTTAATCTGCGTTGATTTTTTCTGGCATTTTAAAATTTATTTATTAAATGCATTAAACCTGGCAAAGTATTCGTTAGGTCGACTTCATTCGTTATGTACAGCTCTTCTAGACCAAAAGTTGATAACATCAAACATCGAGGAATTAAATTGTGCAATGTCATTGATTTCAAATGCATGCGAGCGACCATTTCCGGTTTAAAGACACCATTTATGAATGTTCCCACAACAAACACCACCCACGTAAAGCGGCTATCAGCGGAACTAAATTTAATTAAGAAGAGCGCCTCAATCAATACGATGCAATCGATAAATTCACCAATAGTAGGGGCAATCATAAATTATGGGGAGATGAGAAGAAAAATAAGATGGCAAAGCTAACGTAAAAAGATATACTAGAATCAACATCCCCATATCCATAGCAATTTCTTTCCACGCAATAAATATATAAATTAATGAAAATGGCGGAAATTAGAAATGCTTGTCTTGAAACTAAGACCAAAACCCATCAATTTTTTCACTTGCTCGAAATTCATCTTTTGCAAGGTGGAATGATGATGATAAGCGTATAAAATTCAAATTAGTTAAAGTTTCTCGAGAAGCGGCGTATGCAATCAGCCTCCAATATATAGTATGCGCCATTTTGTTGTAAATATATAGTCCGTCGTGAACATGTCTACAGATGGCGCTGAGATTTTTATAAGGGCTTATTCTAATCTGCGTTAGACAAACGCGTGATTGAATACTATTTACGTACACGTGGGTTCCACGCTACAGAAGTCACGCAAGAAAAGCTAAAAGTATAGTAAAAATCGCTACCCCCCCCCTCCCCCGCAGTATACAAGCCCCAGAAACCGAACCAAATTCTTAAAATAGATCGCAAAAAACCTCGCCAATGGTATCCCTTGACCAGTCCAGGTTTCCGCCAGCTGTTTTCCAATCATCCATTTCAATCGCCGCAACGTTTTCATTTCTCTAATATCTCAATTCACGTGACTAAACAGGCTGCATGTGAAAAGGATGGCCTGAAAGCCCCTTTGATTGAAATGTTTGGCACAAAGCGTATGGATATAAGGCCGAGAAGGGAATAAAAAAGCAGGTATAGCATCAGCAGCCCCAGCAGAATATTCCACCCGCGCCATACGTGCTACATACCAATCAAATGCCACAGTGTATATATTTGGAGAGCAGATAGGAGCGCCGTACTCGCATGCCCCGCGTGATTGTGGATGCTGGACGATAATTAATCCGAAGCCGTGCACCGTGGCTATTGATGCAGCTCTGGGTGGGGGTGCGTGGGGAGAGAAAACGAGGGATGCAAAATTGCAGCGCGGGTTGCGTGGAAAGTGGCTCAGCGCCACCCATTGCCACCCTTTGGAAGACGGGGTCAAGTGGGTAGTTGCGCAATTTGAACACCAGGGGCGAGACCAACGCGACGATGCTAAGTAAACCTCGAAGAATGATGGGCGCGCTCATGAACGGGTATATTTTCGATCGCCTTCTCGCAATCGTCTTATCAATTATGGACACTGAGGCATAATATTTAGGCGCTAATGGCAGTGCTGGAAAGCTGATTTAGTTCGAGTTGAAATCACCAGGTGGCGCGACGTCCCTGCGGGATTTCTTCTCGCACGCTTACTTCAGTGACAAACATAGTTTAAGATACAAAAATATTATAAAGACTACCTTCATAAAGTTCTTACGAATAAACTTAACTTCCCGATCGATGATTTCTTTTAGAATTAGTGATTTCCCGATTAACTTAATCAACAAATGCTGATTAAAACCCGATCAACTTACACATATAACCGCAAACATTGAAACGCATTCCCCCCCCCAAAACTTAAAACTCTAAAAACGAAATTAGCATCATATCAAATATATAATTAATGAAATACGTAGAAAAATTAATAAAAGAAAATAGAATCTACACAAACAAGTCGTTATGCTTCATGGCGAGATAACCTAGCTATCTCGAACCCAAAGTCGTACTGTAATTAATAATTTGACGAAACTTATCAACTTATGACGCAGATTTTTGCTGGCTTGTATATGTAAATGACTAATGATTTACTTTTCAAAATTTGAGTGTGTTTTGTAAATGTGTAACAATTAAAAATGCACTCAAGTTATCGCTGCTTGTAAACTAATTAATATGCATTCAATGTATGCCAAAGTACGATTCGTAAAGCTTCTGAATTGCGCTAATATTAGGCTACTATTTTTTCAACCAATTTATGAGTCAGATGCATTTCTATTTACCTTATTTGCAGGATCAGTATATACTCAAATACCGAAAGTTTTTCCTCTTTTTTCCACCCAGATATTACGTCGAAAAATGCCAGAATTAATTCTCATAACAGTCGGAAAAGCAAACATTATCCAGTAATTCGTAATGTTTCATTCAAAATAAAACATACAAAACTACTGAGAGATAATCTATATGTGCTCTGTAATATTCTCTACAGATAATAAAAAAAAATTATCATGACAATCAAATATTCTGAATAAACCTCACCACAATGTACACAATACAAGGAAGCGCAACACAGGGTCTGTATTTCTTAACTGACTTTGCTAGCTTACAATATTAGACTACCAAATATTCAAAACATGATTAAAACATTGAATGTAGGTTAAATTGTGAACTATGAAGTTAGCTAATATTTGCAAAGGGGGACGGCACTGTGCCTCGCATAGTTTTAAACTTAATCAGTTAATATTAAATAATTCTTTTTCAAACTTGAGATAACAACAAAATCCTATATTAAATGTCTTACTCAAGCAATTGAAAGGGTGCAACGTAAACTATAGGATATAAAATATAACACTGATCACAAGTGGTATTTCAAATACAGTATACTGTACCAACAGCAAACTACAAGTTTACTGAGTCAGCACAAGGCTGACATACAGGAACATTAAAAAGTTCTAAACACACTCGTAGCATCCATATAATATACGCGTGGTAAAAATTAATTTGGCTACTAAATCTATATAAAAACGGTATAATTTTAAATTTAAAAAAAAGAAAAGTTCTGAATCGTATTACAAACATGTTAACACTAATTTCCAACGTATACCTGTATACTTTTGACATTTTTCATAAATGTAACATTTACATTTCGTTCATCACAGTAAAAGGGAATTATAATTTAAAAGAATTTATTGTATGAAGCATATACTGTATTAGCGTATAAACTGACTATTACAGGAAGATGTTTGGTTTCAACCAGCCAAACATCATTACAGGTTCAGGCGAAAACACACACACACGTGCAACGGAGTACACCCCAAAACAAAATTAGTTGATACGTACATGGAATGATCATAATGATCACTTCGTAAATCCCAAAAATCAGCGAAGTTTCAACTAAAGCAAAATGATCATCACCGAATTCAGGATCGGTGCGTGCGACGCAAACCGGTTAACCACGAAATAACTTTTTCATCAACAGGAGTAGCAATAAAAATAATTAACTCCACAACACACGCTACGATTACGTCATATCTTCGATGCGAAACGCGTGCAGATTTCGCGGTATTTAAGGATGACGAGAGGACGAGACGCGCATGCAGCACACCACGCACGGCGAAGACGAAGCCATCAACAATGGCCACTAAACTGTGAATTTACAATACATAGGGGGGAACAGAGAAGAAAAAAAAAGCAATACACCGGTGTATTTGCACCGAAGAAATACTGTACATGTGGAACATGCAATTCACTCAGGCAACCGACCGATATCTCTCTTCAAAAAAAAAACAAAATTGAAAACAAACGACCAGCGCCCTCTACATTATATATTTCCATAGCACATATCACCACGCACGCACCTTTCACGTGACACCTTAGCAATTTATATACGTAAAATTACTCAAATCAGCCTACATTTACATTTATACGAAAAGCAATTGTGACCAAGATTACGATAGGATAGATAAGATAGCCCTAACACAAGTTCATTCACCGTCTTATCACTAAAACCCAGGCTCGTGTCTATTTTTGGCACACCCTATGCCTCCATCTTGAAATATTCATTTTTCGCTAATTAGCATATACATGTATTTCATTGTTGCGATTTAATGCCCTTCTAATATACTTAACACTCCACTACAGGTTATTCAATTTCATCACCACACGCAAACATGTTTATAGAAATACGACAACTTCTCCTCGCAGTCACGGTTTTCAATTGGAAAACAGAACGTACTTAAAAACTCACTTTACCCTGATGCGAGTAAGTTCAACCTTTACCGTAACACTTCTTTCTATGTGTTCAATTCGCAATATTTACAAAACATGTTGGCATCCGCAGGATTTTGGCCATCTTCCTTAACATGCTCAAATTTCGAAATCAGCAAATGGCACAATGTTCATGCAAAAAAAATTTCTGCAATTTACACTAATAAAGTGCTCAAAATACACGTACTGTATGTTCTCTAAAAAAACATCTGACACAATCGGCAAATAAAAAAATATTTTGATAGTTAACGTACATGTGTACCCGAATTATCGAGCTTATTGAAACATTCAAAAATTTACACGTGATACTGTATGCAACTACTAGTAACAATTAACCGACCACGTGACTGACGAATGAACATGCGGGAACTCATAAATCGAAACAACGCGTTCAATTACTGGCAATCGAGAAGATATTAAATATTTATCCCTTGTACTATTAATAAAGATGCATACAAAGCAATGAAAAATGCAAAGAAACTCCTATTTTGATTAATTATTTAATATCGTGATAGACGGTCGTCGCAACAGCATTAACACGTTGTTACGTATCATAAGTAGAATCATTAAGCTAATTGCACGTTGATCCCCTCTTACAAAAACTGGACACATTCGTTCTATAGGCAAGCTAGTTCCAATTATGCGAGAAAATAGTGTTAATCTGGCAAACTGAAATGTTATACAAGCTGTGCATAACATGCTGCAATTATATATCCATTAAAATTATGGTTTCACCGTTATCAACACTGTAAATGCATATAATACATTTTTCAAAACACAAGGAGCTGCCCTGCAAGCTGGAAAATACTGTTTATTATCGGAATATCTCAATTTTTTAAAATCACAAGCATGGCTTGTTTCAAGCATTGAAGGAATTCGACAAATGGCTATGAAAATGTGGATAACGTTTCAGAATGGAATAAGAAACATTTTCATGTCCATTTTACGTGCACATAGTGCTCCAAAAGTAGCCGGAATACTATTGGTAGAAAAATGGGACCGGCATGCAAATTCCGTCCATTATTCAAAACATCTCATTAGCATATGCAAATTATGGTAGGCGGCGCATGCGCACGGCGTCGGAAGGATTTTTGACACACAGAGTCACAACATGCAAATTCATTCAAATTAATGATAGATTAGCATACCTGCTTACATGCAAATGCAGCCATCGCCAAACACCACGAATTCAGAAATCCGGCTCATTCATTAATTCAAGATTTGGTATTCAGTATTCAAATCACCCGATTTGCATACGTGATGATGATGTCTCGTCCAAAATTAGGCAAAGCAGCTGGGGGCGTGGGGTCAAGCGGCTAGACGAAACGCGTCGCCATGAAAATTTCACCCAGTTTCGCCGGGCGAAATCTCGGCGATCAATCGCCATCAAAAACAAATGAAATAATTTGTCGAAGACGGCGATTAATTGCCAGTCGCCCGCCAATAAAATCCCTCTGAGAGCGTTTCTCGGAGCCCAGTCTGAAGGGCTCGACCAGCGTCCACCTACGGCAAGAAAGTGGACGGAGATGGCGAGAAAAAGGCATCGAGGATGAGCGCGAGCACGAGAAATGATTACCGTGACGAACGGCTCGCCCTCCGGCCACTGGTCAAGCCGAACAGCGCGGAGCCAGGCTCGGGTCCAGCACGACCCGTACAGTTTTGCTTTTTTTATTATTATTAACGAGAACGTCGAGGAGGAACAGCACGGCCCGTGCCACTTTATTGACCAACTGAGGCACGAAATTGGAGGCAGCACATGTCAACATCGAACGGAAGCCAGAAATACACCAAAAAACGAAGGAAATGGTATTTCAACGACAGAGAAAAGCGATGTTTCGACCAGACAGGACACGAGGACCGTGCCGAACCACGCCGGTCAACGACGAAGAAGTTCAAAAAAAAAAAAAAATCGCGAGAAAATTTGACCCCATCACGAAGATTTGGTCAGCGAAAGGGGCCATTATAAGTCGCGATGCCATTTTCATGTAGATTTTATCTTCTCGTCGCCCTAGCAAGGTAAGACACGAGGAAGGTGTCAGAGAAAATCTGGCACACATTTGGGAAAAAAATATCCCAAAGATTGCCAAAAAGACGACGATAAAAAATCATTTTTGAGATGATTTTTGTGACATTCTGTCATCTCGACCCAGGCACAGCACGAGGCACACGACGAAAATCCAGCACCGAAGTCGGGGAAATATCTCCCAAAATAAAAAAAAAAAAAACTTGTCCCAAAATCGAGAAAGAAATCCGTGAGGTGACGCGGGGTCATCGGCGGCACCCCTCGCTTCCCCGCCCATCCGCACGTTGTCGCGTCGTCCACTCGACCCCTCGGAGGTCAAGCGTGTGGGGGTGGGTGGGATCAGAATGATTCCATCGGAAAAGGTACCTACCCTTGGCTTGGCTCGGACTTGCGGCATTGGGACTGGAGCTGGTTGCCGGGAACGGCGTCAGCGTGGACGGGAGCGAGTTCACAGCGCGCATAACAAGCACGGACTGACCGCGGTCCGGCATCTGCCCGCGAGCTGCCTGCCACGGCCGATGGAGGGCGCTGACCGCCCGCCAAGCGCTTCTCGCGCAAATGCCAATCTAATCATGCACTTTTTCATCCCTCTCCCCTCCTTTTTCTTCCGTCCCCTCGTTTTATATTCATGCCCACACCTTTGCTCGGCACACAGGAGGCTCAGCGCGCCAATATGGTAATAACAATATTGCCACGTATGAAAAGTAGCGGGCGGACAAACTAATGAAACAAACAAGTGACGCTTGTTTGCCAATACAGCTCGGCCTAGAGCGAGATGAGATCGATTGGTGAACAGAAAAATATGGAGGAATTTTTGCATATTTTTGAGCCAGGGAGTGCGAAAATGATCTTGAAACAAGTGGCTTGGTCTGCCCAGAAAACAGCGTTTCGGAGAAAAATTGACCAGTGCGGTTAAAGATGGCATCGAAGCGCGGGAATATTTGAAAAATGATACTGGTTGCTGATGCAAATTTAAGAGTGCAGGCCAGTTACGGGTGGTAAAAACATCGAAATATACTCTTTTGCCAAATTTCTCCAAAACGATTCCGATGAATGGAAATGCTATATGATATTTAAAATTATTTCTGCAAGTATAATCTTTAAATAATAAAGATATGAAAAATGTACAGTACATGTGCAATATGTTAATTTAAAGTCTTCACCTCCCCTAATAATAGAAACCGTTGCGCTATGAATTAAAAACTTCATGCATTATGCATCACTCGAAGCATTATTCAATGATGACTTGAAACCTTTATGCACTGTATGCTTGTAATAAACAAATGGTGTATCAGGTGATGTCACATCACACTCAAACGCGAAAAGAATTTAAATAATCCTCGATCTGTGCTATCTAGCATACAGAAACAGGTCCAGTAACGAGAATTTGTCATTCTTTGCAGTTTGGCCGGCTACAGTAAACCAACCGGTAATACCGTTCGCCGTCAGTGAAAATGTAATGACGATTAAATTAAAATTAAGTACTATAACTAAATAAGCCACTTAATTTATTTAGTATGCAAATGTGAATATTTCCGTTCTTGATTCTAATTACAAGGCAAGATGAAACTTCGAAATTAATGTTATATATGATTGCGTAGGATATCACTTTAATGATCAATTGTCTTCATTATCGCTCTTGGAAAGTGCAACGCCGAGTAATTTGCGTAGAAATAAGTTTATTTAAAAAAGGAAAGAGCCGCAATAAATGCATTAAAGTGAATATTAAAATCGTAAAAAGGAAGGCAAACAACAATAAAAGCTAATTACCGATTGAGCAACGAGCCAAGGAGCAGACGGGAGGAAATCGCCATAAAAGCTAGGCCATAAAAATCAGCTTCCACGCCAATTATTAATAAACCAATAAAACAATATTAATTACTGCACATAAAACTACCGAGCGCCCTCCGCCTTCGAACCAGATGGACCATATTCTAATTAAGGTGGAAATTCTGCATACAGCCATCTTTATACAGTAATTTGATAGAAAGGATGAGAGAAATGAGCGGAACGTATATAAATTTTAATGCGGTTAAATCGTCTTTCCTCATGTTCCTGAATTAAATTACCATAACAATGAACATGTAGATAGAAAAAACGGTAATGACCCCTGCCATTTCGAGTAGCCTATTGTTAAACTGTCACTTACTGTAAAACGGACGATTAACTGGGGATTTATTAGTATGCAAATCAAGCTCCCCCTTCATTAAAAATGGGTAATTATTACTTTCCGTTCTATGTAAATTGTTGTTCAAACACGCAACCAGCGTTTGCAAAGACAATATCCTGTAAAAAAGGGTTGTGCCATGTCAAAGGTCAATGTTATAATAGCAGCACTTAATACCGTTTGATATACACCAGAAGTCGTGCGAGCATGCAAAATGGAAAAGTAATTAGAAATTAAAAATTCATTTCTAAATTGATGGATTGGAATCCCCTTTGGACCGTTGATGTAAATAGCGTGCTGAAACGGAAAGGAGGTAGCATGTAAATTCCGTTCACTATTTTGCATTACTAATCAGGGTGGCCACCAAATTTTCATTTTCAATTTTCCTGACTTTCCCCTGACTAAATCCAAAATTCCCTGACCAAAACTTACTCGTTAATGCATATCAATTTTTTTGTCAAAATGAAGAATAAAATAACAATTGCATTGAGATGCTTGGCAAAACACTAGATACTGTACGTATAAGTCTAGCTGAAGAGGCTTTGAGATGAAGCTGCTAGCAGACAGAGTGCAGGGATATCATTTTGCTTTTATTTTTGAAAATTTCCCTGACCACTCGCCAATTTCCCTTACATTTACATGACTTTCATGGTCACTTTTTCCCCGTGACTTACCCTGACTTGTGGCCACCCTGATTACTGATTCAAATAATGTAAAATTAATATGTCATTGCTTCTTGAACATGGCACACCGGATATACTAAAACTAAAATTGTATTTACCTTACATGCATGCTTAAAACAATAAAATTGCCGTAAATTGTTACAGATTTGTCACTTCCCAAGCATTTTCCAAAAATTATTACAGTAATATTCAGGTATTTGCAAACTCAAATATAATAGTACAATTGTAATGACTTTTCCCAAAAACTATGCTTTCCAAATGTAATTCGTCCAAATAATGACTAAAGCCATTTTGGTTTCATAGGCGAATATTTCTTTAGTAATAAACGTGTTAATTCCTAGTTTTACCTTTCCAAACCAAATATTGCATCACTATAATGTAAAGACAACTTCTACACAGCAAAATGGTAGTTTTCAAAAAATGCTTTCAATTTTTTTCTTTCAAAGAAAAAAGAAAAAAAATCAATACTTTATTGAAACATTTTATTAACAGTTTGCCATTTAAAATGTCTGAATCGATATATCCGATAATACCAAATTTACAAAATTTGTTTAGCAAAGGCATCTTTTAAGTCGCGTTATTCGACTTCACGTGTGGGGTGAGTACCACCTTCTTAGTCCGAGAAGAACGATTCGGATTCAAGTTTTTTTTTTTTTTTTTTAAGGCTAAAACCAACAGGACGGATTAAACACGAGCTTACCGATTGTCCTTGGTCCAACAATGAGACCAGCTTTTCGCTCTCAATTTAAAATTTTCGATCAGTTTCAAAAGGAGTTTTTCTTTCGTTTTGTCAAATAGCGACGATAAAGGAGCTACGTAACAGTGGCCTGCGTGGGGGTGAGAATGCGCAAACACAGCGAGGTGAGACGGTGAGGGATTGAGGGGAGGGGATGGCGAAGGAAACACGTGTCACTATGACATTTTGAGTGACTTACATCACAATGTGACACCCACAGGTGAGAATGAAAATGGGGAAAGAAAAAAAAAGGAAGAAGAAGAAAAGAAAAATCGAAGAATAGCTGGACTGAGAAGACAGAAACGGAATTACGCGCCTTGGGAATCGAGCGAGATAGAGAGGGATAAACCTCACTCCCCCTTTCTCCTCCCCAACAATAGGGGGCGCGCGGAACTATTGGAAAATTGAAATTTCGGTTCATTACTAACCATGAAGTTCATCAGAAAAGTGACGGGCCATACCTTATCACCCCTCCTTAGCACGACGAGTCGAGAATGCGATAGCCTCGTTACCCAAACTCAGTATCCTCGTCGCCATCTTGAAACGCCAAAATCAATTGCTCTAATCGTTGAGATTATTCAAGGCATCATGAAATTCATTTATAAAGCATTTTATAACCTGCTTAAGAAAGCAGTGTTTTGAAAAAAAAATATAATAAAAAAAAAAAAAAAAAATTTTCCTCGGTGCATCGACTATAGATTTGACTCAAACTACGAAACTTATTGCATTTTCCGTTGTCCGATGCTTTTTTTTTAAAACTCGGTCGATTAAAGTAAACCATTCGAATAACCCGAAAAATGATGAAACTCGTTTGTTTTAAAGTCTTCCATCATGCCAGCTCTCCAGAAAGTTGCCATTAAAACAACAGACGGGAACATTTTCATTTAATTTCACGAATTTTCTACACGGTCACGCTTGATCAAACTTCAATTTGCCCAAAACAAGCACTTAAAAAACTTCGTGGCAGCTTAGCAGCTAGCATTTTCCAAAAAATAATTTCCATCCCATTGCATTAATTTGGTGGAACATCGGAAGGTCAAAATGATGACCTTAAGCGATCATGAATATGAATGCAGCAGCGTACAAATGGCCCATGGTCCAGAACACAGCAGCCATTAATCAATTGACCACATCCCCGAATGTACCATTTATCAAAAAAGCTAAAAAAGAGGAGCCAATAATATCGGCGATGATGACGTGAGCCATTTTGAATTTTTCAACCGCATAGCATTTCAAATAGAATTTCTTGTTCGGGTTATTTCAAAGGTCGGTGCAAACGAATTGTTTCTTCTTTGACTCGTATGCCAGTCAATTTCATCAAAGACAAATGGTAGTTTACCTCAACTGCACACATGTGGTTTCACTACATTATACTCGTATATACTATAGTATATTGCCGCCATGACTATTAGAAATATCTGCACAGTCGTTTTCCTGTAAAACATACCAAATATTCTAACCATTGTAAAGCGAATGCCTTCTGTGACCCATTCAGATTTTGAATTTGGGTCGTTTTAGGCATTACCTCATTAAAGCCCATCAACTAGCCCCGATCTGTCCGGCAAATGTCCCAAATATGATTACGAACGACCATAATTTTTTTTATTTCCCAATTATACTGAGTTTGACAGATGCTCGTTTAAGTTTGCATTCAACGAAGCATTTCTACAATTGGTCCTAAAGCGCTTAAGCCATCGGTTCACACGAGGTCATCAGGGTATAGATGAGAGCCCCCATTACAAGAAGAGAAAATAGAACCATTGTAAATACGGGTTTCGAGCATTAGCTCTGAAGCAAACGTACTTATCGTTTTAGTTATTTCCGAGTGTTGATTAATGGTAAATATATACATGTAGCCTGTGTTGTCAAAGCTCCCCATATTGGGTTCATCGTTTGCTTCCATTAAGCCAAAATATACCGGTATATGACAAAATTATCAAATTTTTTCATTAATACCTAATTTTCATTATAAATTTTACTTTCAAAATACATTCCGAGATATTTTTTAGATGCGCTAAGGCCAGCGTACCGCAAAGATACGTTCAGAAATCCTGAATTTGCCCAAGATAAGGAACGACCCACAACACAGGGGTGCCCAAAAATGGAGGCTTCCACCGTCCAGGCAATTAATAGGACATTTCTATAAAAAAGTGAACAACGGTAAGATTAACCCGATGTATGACGCTAATTTTAATTAGGAATTCCACGCACTGCCCTGTCAATAAATTCCACTTTAATTAAGAAGAACACTGAACGTTACTTCCCTTCCTATACGTACACCGAGGAGCAACGGGCCTAGCCTAAAGTCATTGCCGAATAAAAAAAAAAATGGTCCTATATAATAAAGCACCTTTCAGCATTAATTCATTGTAAATCCAACGCCAAATATAATAAAGTCGAGCCAAACAGGTGATTGTTTCGCGATTTATTTCCGCAGCAGCCAATGCCGAGTTATTTTTTGATTTTTTAAAACCAAATAAATCACGCTGTATCTGTTTCAAAGGTGGCGGGAAGCGTCGTAACTCACGTTTGATGGCCGATATATGGGCAGGCGCTTCCTATGTGCCAAAGTATAAAAAGATGAAAATGGTATAAAATTCGCCCCCTGAAAAAGCAACAGCTAGCGGACTCGGCATCGACTACGCATGCGCAAACCTATAACTCGACATTTATTTTGGGCAACTGGTCGGATTTTTAGAATACGAGTCACCGTGTTGAAGTGGAACAAGATGCGAGGTTAAATCCAATTTGACTTTTTTTTGATAACCAGACCTTCTGGTTTTGTCGATACCCAAACAATCCCGTTGTGGGTCTTCCTCGTTATCGTTACAGCATTGTCAAAAGTTGAAGAAAAGTGAGTAATTGCGTATTGAAATGAGCATATCTGCAACGTCCCAAATCTCTGACACTATTCCAAGGACCCCATGAATCGCTATTAAAAAATGGCGATTTTCTCGGAAGGTTGTTTAAGAAAACAACCTTCCGAGGAAACGTCAGGCTCCGAGGGGCGCAGACCAAATTAACTAACGCTACCCAGAGGTCAGCACACAGCGTTGACCTCTGCTCGCCGGCTTACAGGAGGATTAATGTATATCGTTAGCAAATTGTCGTGACACTACGTGTTTCTTGTCGCCGCCGTCCCTAAAGTCAATACAATAAACGCACTTATTTGGTGTTGCGAAATTAAATACACAATTCATTTTTCCATGATCGAAGATTGTTTTTTCTGTTTGAACTGCAGCGGCATGCGCGTTCCGTGCGCCGAAAACAAAAGCATGCACTAGCGCGCTAATAAATTATATGGACACAAAAATTACTCCTTGCTCATAACAAGCTTCTAATCTATATCTAACAGCGAAGTTGCCATTTAAGATAGGCAACGTAATGGGAAGCTATGCAGCCGAACCTCACTAAGGTGGGCATCGCAATGGCTGACGGGAAGGGCCAACGACGGTTTGCTGGCTGCTAGCCAGTCTTAAGTCAGCATTAATGCATGCTCAATAAGAAATTCATGTACGAAAATTGGTACCAAATACAGATTTTTGAAAGAAAGCTGAATTTTATGGACTCATTGTGTATACAAGTTAATCGGTGGCCTAGATAGTTTAAATTCTTCTCTGATTGCTTTTACGGTATTTATTTATGCGTGATTTCCAATAGCAGGTTCAAATGTACGTTACCGATTCCGGGATTTAGATGTTTCGAGAAGAAGAAAAAAAATGGCTCGTTGCATTCACTACACCAATTAGCAAGCAAATACTGTTTAAAATTGGGAATGGCAAATCACAAATCAACAAAGTGTTGTTGTAACCATTAAGCAGTTTCAAGAAAGCTTCCGTCCTAGCTTAACATCCTAAACATGTATTACAGTATAATATATATATATACTGTATTTGGGATGAAGGGTGTAGGAGGAGGGGGGGGGATAGTTTGGAATAACCATTACTAAAACCTACAGATACGTTTGCACTACTAATAGTAACTTTGGTATTGATTTAATACTTGACTTCATACCACTTGAAGATGAAACACATGGAATACTTATTATTACCATTATTGAAAATAAAAAATAACAATAACAAATAAAAATAAAATTCTGTTTAAACTGTTTTGAATTGAAAAGAAATCAACTTCACGCAAGCGTTTAGAATGAGTACTTCCAAGCGATTAAATTTTAAAAGATACATCAGTTAAGCAATATGGAAAAAAATGTCTGGCAATTCTGTCAATGGCGATTCTAACAACTGACCAATTTGAAGAGGTGCCCAGTAGGCAGAGACAGATTCTCGTTGCCCAAAAACGGAGGTTTGGTCGTATATTAAGCCCGGGTATCATACATTATCGTAACCGAGAGCATCTTCAAATTATTGACCAATGAGTCATTTGGCGCCAACTTCTAATTTCAGAAGAAAATATGGCTACCAGCCAATAACAGCACGAGAAAAAACGAATATAGTGGATATGATAACGTCCAATAAAAGCGGCATGAGGAAACAAGACGAAGATCAATTAAGTATGGTTTGCTTGCAAAATGTAACGCATGCCGCATGGCCACACATATAATAAAAGGCCATATAATTATAGATTGGCCATAGACAGATCATCCCAGCTTTCGAAATTAAACTGGAAAATTAATAACGCAACTGCCATCTATAAACAACTGTATTCTCCTGTATGTTCTATATAGTGACAGGGAATCACCAAAGTTATTAATTAGGTCGTTCCCAATCTATCTATAGAAACTTCGACAAACTATTTCAACAGCAAAGAGGCTCAAAATTGTTATTTCTCAAACAATTTTCAAAGAATGACTCGTCACGCGTAATTCGCGAAGGATCAAAGAAACTATTTTCAACTAAACTTTGAATTTGTTTGGAGATCATCACACTTAAGCAACATTTTCGCGAATATGCTTATCAGAATTTAATTTTTTAGAATCACGAGATTAAAAAACATTACAATTAACGAATTCCCATACTCGGTTTTTTTGCTTTTCATAAATTCTGCTTTCTAACACTGTTCAATACCCCCAACTGTTTCATGGTTTGTTTTTCTATTTGCACGCTGGTAACAAATGCTGGAATAAACGTCTCAAAACGAAATGATTGAATTAAACAATAATGATATCCGTGTATTGATACGTGTAAAAAAACCAAACAAGTTTTTTTGCACATCCACTACTTGAAAACTTCATTTACAACCTTGGCGAGCCATAGTATGTTTTCGAATATCTGGATCTGGCCCTGGTGCTAAGCAGTTCGGTTGTCTCATACTGCGTTTTCTGTTTATCTTTTCTTCCCAGAACAAAAAAAAAATACGACTACAGTACAAATTTACTTAATTCCAGCAGCATGCTCCAAACAGCGAAAGAAAAAAACGTTCCAAACCTAGGGGGCTGGATTGAATGGTCAATCAAAGTGTCCGGTGGAGCAGCTGCCTGTCACGGCACGAGCCTGACAGAGAAACAAACGGACCGCACACAAGAAAAAAACTGATAATTTTTCACCGCTGACAAGGTATAACAGCGTTTGACTGCCTGCGTACAATGGACGGAGGCGGCGTGTGAGAACCAAGGTGGACTTCCACAGGTGCTTCCGTGCAAATATGCGTGTTTGGCCACTGTCCACGTCGCCATTGTCGCGCAGTTTAATGGAAATGGAGGCCGAGAGCTTAACTAGCCACCACTCCACGCAAACAAGTCGTCCTGCCAACTCCTACACAAATAAAAGCTCGAATGTAACGCGAGCGTGCGACCGCCACCCCTCAGGCTTGTCTGCGCTACCTGAAAGACGGATTGGCACGAGCGTGAATTCACCCCCCCC
>JAQGBX010000509.1:0-34998 GCA_034698745.1 Megaphyllum sjaelandicum | reverse complement strand
TGGTAAAATGATGGTTCCAAGAAAGATTTTTAGAAATATTAACGCCCAGATACTTGACAGTATTGACAGAGGCAAGTGACTAAAAAATATTAGCGAAAAAATACCGAGAATCAACTTCTTAAAAAATAGACTGGAATGGAATAAATTTTTCGAAATATTTAAAGCAAAAGTCAATATTTATAATTACTTCCTGGGATATCAGGCAAATATAGAATTTACAGGAAGGATAACCATAACAAGATACATAAAAAACAAAATTGAGAAAAAAATGTCATTATTGGTTTTGCACAATTTCATTAGATAAGGTATCAACATGCGAGGGTCACCAACGGGAATACCTTATCTTAGTAAAAGATTAGTCACATGGTATTGACATACACGACAACTATGTCATGAAAATTCTCGGTTTTGCAGCAATAATATGGATTTAAACAGGCTTACGGAAAACAAAGAGCAAATAATGGGGGAGGAAATCATGAGCTCCAATTCACAGGTAAGACAACAAGTCACGCTTTTGACGTGTACACTGTAGAAGAAAGGGTGTAACGAAATATTGTAGCTTTAAATTTGTCAAAATTCAATTTTTTATCTCGATAAAGATAATCTTATTGTGGAATAAAGGCATTCTCATAAGGTAGGACGTACGTTTATGCTGTCTACTTTATGGACAGTAATTATTTCGATTTTACTGCGTATCTGACTGACTAAAAACATTAATTAAAATAGTATAACCAAAATAATCATATTAAAAAAAAAACTTAATTGTGGCCTACAAGTTTTGAAAATCTTGGCAATGGAATGCAGTGCATTGATTCAACCATGTGCCACAATCTGAGATCGTTTGATTAGTAGTTCAACTTCAGTTTATATTTTTTCTGAAACTTTTCTTGATTCTTGATGAAATTCTTCTGAAATTACGATAAAACTGTAAATTAAATACATATACAGCTGTTCGTGTTTTCTTTAGGAAACCATAGAATATCAATTATGATTTATTGTTATTGTTCGATGGCCAATGAACATGTCGTAAATTGATATAAAAATTCGCAATTTTACTTAATCTGCCTGTATTTTGTAAAAAAGACAATTAGGTTTCAAATGCAATAAACATGAAAGCTAATTTTACGATAATCCAAACACTCACCAACGCGTCATGATGTTTATTAATCCAAACACTTTCTAGGAAATATGATAAGAATAGTTTCTTGTGTACAATATAAATGACCCAATTCCCAATTTCAACCTTAGATTTTTTTGACAAAACATTGTAGTTAAGGCTTCAATTATACAATACAATATAACGTATTGTAAATTCCCCTCATACTTATGTTACTGATGTTTTGAAAAGCTGGCAGAGAACAATTCACTCAACATACTGCCTTTACTTAAAAATAAATGAAAATTACTTATTTCTGAGCAAATCAGTTTGACATTCAATAATAAATTTCAATTCAATTTCAGTAAAAGTCACTCACTCATGTTGCATGAAGTATTCAAGGAAATTCTAACAAACTATTATTTCCAGACAGCTATGTCATCGCATTTGGCATTACACGTACAGAAGAGAAGGAGTTTAGATACCATTTTTCCAAATGGATATACAGAAAGAAATTTCAATGGTAAGATAAATGTGCAAGATGACTTTTACATCTCAGATTTTACACATAAATGAACATATTTGATATGTGTTTCAGAAATAAACTGCTACTTGTGTGGATCCAGTTCGGCACAATGCAGATGCAACCAGTGCAACACCTGCTTTTGCAATGAGTGCTACAATGTTTACCATAAGCACCCAAGAAGAAGCAATCACTCTGCCCAAACTTTAAACAGAACAAGTACTCCAGTAGCTGCCATTATTTCCAAAACAGAGGTGATGAAGTTCAAATGCCTTGAAATAATGAAAGAATGTTATCTGTATGTTTTTCTGCTGACAATGTGTTAAATGTCCCCTTGGTCCTTGATTTCAACTAAACTTCTGAGTCAGACGCCCATGTAATGTAAACAATTTTTCACTTTTTCTCTAGTATTTTGACAAAAGTCCCCCAGAAGGACAGAGCATGATATTTATGAAATCTTTTCTACATGTGGCTTTGCAGTATTTGTTGTAATTGAAATTCACATAGTTGTCATCATGTTTTATTCATAAAATAAACTCATGAAAGCCAATATCAATAACTTGGATTACTCTACTGGCCCTAAATAACCATTTTATAAGATTTTTAGAAAAAAAAAACCCGTTTGCATACTAATTTTTTGTGCCAAGAATTTACAAGTTTGTGGCTTTTTCAGAGCCAGCATAGCATTATGTCAAATTACGAAAAAGGTCAGCCTTCTGAAGTGTGGAAAACGGCCAAAGAAATTCCACAGGTTGTTAAAGACCGCCCAGGTGTATGCAACTCACTTCAGAGAAAGACTTTCAACAAAGAAGTTGATATTAAGAATGGTCATTCTATCCCTAAAAATCCAAATAGCCTGGTATGTTTCAAAAATGCGAGGAGCTCCTTTAGTTTTGTTGATAATGTTCCTGCGTTTAATCAAATTTTGAATTTTTAGTTTAATTTTGACAAAAAAGGAGAAGGTCAATGGAAATGTGAACGCTGTTTGTACATCAACTCGGCAAAAGCACGTGTTTGTAACATTTGCTGTAGGCGCATCAACAAACATTCCTCTTTGCCCAGTAATTTGCATTCCGTCTTCAATCAATTCCACTGTATGGACCCATCAATGGATGACGTAAGTTTTTACCTATGGCAGGGTCCCCCCAGAAATTTTATTTTCAACTTCCCTGACTTTTCCAGGTTTTAAACAAATTTCCCTGACCAATGACGTGAAAAATTAACATATTTTGCAAATTTGACACTGATAAATACATTTTTTTTTAAAAATTTACTAACGACAATTTTGAAAATTAACATAGATCTTTTTTTTTAATTTATTGCGTGACAATTTTGTATTCGGTAAATGTGGAAAATTTGTACTAGGAAAACACGAAAAAACGTGGTAATTTTTGTAAATTAATACTCAAAAAACGTGGAAAAATGTGTAAATTTGTACATGAAAAACATAGAAAATTTTGCAAAACTGTACTCTAAAAATGTGGAATATTTAGCAAATTACAACTCGGAAAATGAGCCCTGAGGTGAATCGCCATAACTGCATTGAATTTCCCTAACTTTTTCAAAATAAACCATTCTTCTCTGACTTTTCCAGGTCATTTTCAAGTTTCCTGACTTTTCCAGGTTTTCAAGGTCTGGGGAACCCTTACAGTATGTTACCCCATTGTGAAAATCTAATGATGTTAACCTATGTGATTCTCTTAGAAAAAGATTCGCATGATTCAAGGAGAGTATGATATTGCCACTAGAGAGAAAGCAATACAGGTATTGCAATTGATAGACAAAGGTTACTTGCCCATCATAGCTGTCAAGGAGGTGAATCAATTGATGGGTGAAGTAAATAATCACCAACAAATGCAGGTCTGTCATTATTTATCAGGTCGATTGATTCATCCCTTTTCTGTATTTGTAATATTTTTGAATTCAATTTCAGAACAAATATGAAAGCGAATGTGTCACTAGTCCTCTGCCTGATATCCATCAATTGAGTCCAAAGACAACTACTGAGAATACTTCAAAGAAACAAAACCCATCTGAGGATGACCTCCATCAGGCACTAAGCAGTGAAAAGCAACATCCTTGTACCTCTCAAGGATTGGTGGGTAAAGATGAAAACAAGAGTTCTGCAGGATGTGACAATGAAATTAACATCTTGAAAAATGAAGAATCAACGGTAAATTTTAAAAAAATGCTATAAAAATCCCTCAACAAATAAAGATGGTAATTAAAAATGTAAGAACTTTCTAATCATTGGTTCAATCTGAACAGGACTCGATTATCTCCATACAAGAGATGTCCAAACAATCCGCAAATCCAGCCCATGATGAGAAACAATCAAGCAGGTTAATTGAAGTAGAGGTTCACAGAGAAGAGAATGATTCTGAAATGCTCAAAACCATCGAGTCAAATGTTGAGTCCACTATAGATGATCAAAAACATGAAACACAAAAATTGCAAGATCCTTCTATTCAAAGCTTGGAGACTAAAGAATCTGTAACAGAGTCCAATGTAAGTACATGCACTTTATCTCCTCAAGTTGGTGCTAAAACTGCACGTATTTCAATTTGAAATGACATGTTCAATTTATGTCCTGATTTGTTTCCTATCCAACATACTTTTCTATATTACAGGATTCCCTCAGAAATTTCATTTTCAACTTCCCTGACTTCTCCAGGTTTTAAAAAATTCTCCCTGACCAATGACAACGTGAAAAATTGACACATTCTCCAATATTGACACGGGAAAATGTTTTTTTAAACTTACTAACGGCAATTTTGGAAATTAACATAAATTTTTTGAAAAAATTGTAAAAAAATTGCATGAACATTTTTTTTAAATGGGAAACATTTTTATTCGGAAAATGTTGAAAATTTTCGCTCGAAAAAAGTCAAAAATTTGCAATTTTGTCCTCGGAAAACGTGGAAAATTTGTACTCGGAAAACCTAGAGAATTTTGAAAATTTGTTCACGGATAACGTGGACAATTTTGCTAATTTGTACTCGTAAAACGTGGACAAATTAGCAAATTTGTACTCTGAAAACGTGGAAATTTTTGCAAATTAACTCAGAAAACGTGGAAAATTGTGTAAATTTGTACATGGAAAACGTGGAAGATTTTGCAAAACTGTACTCTGGAAATGTTTTGCAAATTTCTACTCGGAAAATGGGCTCTGAGCTAACCTTGTAGAAGTATTCATTTTGAATCACCGTTGAATTTCCCTGACTTTTTCAAAATAAACCATTATTCCCTGACTTTTCGAGGTCTGGGGGAACCCTGATTAATGTTTCGGCTTATTTCACCAAAGCTGTGCAAAAATACACGACTTATTTTGATTGCAGGAATGTGAGCAGATAACACGCGACAGTTGTGACAACATTTCTACGTGTGTCACTGTAGCGCCTACAGAAACCATACTCAAAGATGTTGAAGTGGAAAAGGATAATGCCTCGGAATATGGAGATGTTCAAATGAGACAAAAAGTGACTCAGAATGGCCTCAAAAACGGGGATCCGTGGAAATGTACAGTGTGCCAGTCGATTAACATTGATAACGTCTGCAAGATATGTGCCCAAAGTAAGTCAGCTAATCTTGCACCAGTTAAGAAGGCATTAACGAAGAACAACAAAAGAAGCAAAACAGATAAAAGTGAATTACTAAATGGCAAAAAAACAAGTGGAGGCAACCGGCATTACGGACTTTGGAGAGTATGTATTACCTTTTTTCAATTTCTTAAAAATTATTGCAGGCAAGTTTCATGGCTTTTCATCAGCTTTTCAAACCAATCTACTTGCAAAAATCCCAAAAAGACAAATAAAATGCAGAAAAGTATCTTTAATTAAACGAAATATCACTGCAGATATTTCAAAAATAACGAAAATAATTTTGTAAACTTGTTAAAATGCTGCACAAAAATAAAACAATTAGTGTCGATTAAATAGCGCTAATGAAAGCATCATTTGACCTTCACTAAGCTACATGCATCTAGTAAATTGCGTATCATAGTCTACATCATATTAAACTTTTAACAGTGCACGCATTTTTTATTGTTCAAGCATTTTCAGGACTTTAGTTAAATAAACGAATCTTAGAGCATTCTAGAGTTAATGCAAATCTTGCTTGTTAAAGAATTAGGACAATTAACAAAAGATATTCATGGATACTTGGTCTGTTTTGCATTTTTTTATGCTTGGGCTTTTGAGCTCAATGGATTCTGTCCCTAAGAATATGTAATTATCATTCCTTGAAACTCTCTAGACAAGTTCCTAATTATTAGTAGATTTAAGTAAGACAGTATTCCGCCCACAATTTTCCGAAAATAATATTCATGATCATTTCTTCTTCTATTTATTACAGAGAACATCACTTGGCTCAAACATCACAGGCTCAAAATCGAAAAGCAGAAATTTGTCAAGACAATATCAGTCCGGAACCCAATCCTGTTTCTCAAGTGAGTTTTAACTGAATTTATCCCTAGGCATGGATTTACTTAAAATATTTTTCCATTAAATACATTAGTGCATTTTATCAAAATAAGTCCTGTAACTAGTCTTTTAGACTGTCTGGCAGGTTAAGTCTTCATAGTCGTGAATTAACAGGGTTCCCTAGAAATTTCATTTTCAACCTCCTAGTTGACTTTTCCAGGTTTTAAAAAATTTCCCTGACCAATGACAACGTGAAAATTGAAAAGGGAAAATATTTTTTTTTCAATTTACTAACAACAATTTTGAAAATTCACATAGAAGTTTTTTTTAATTTAAAAAAATTGCATGAAAATTATTTAAAATAAGAAAATTTTGTATTCGGAAAATGTTAATAATGTACGTGTGCTCGGAAAAAATGGGAATTTTAGGAATTTTGTCCTCGGAAAATGTGGAAATTTAGTACTGGGAAAAAGTGGACAATTTTGCAAATTTATACTCAGAAAACGTGGACAATTTTGCAAATTAATACTCAGAAAACGTGGAAAAATGTGTAAATTTGTACATGGAAAACGTTGCAAATCTGTACTCCAAAAATGTGGAAATTTTTTGCAAATTTCTACTCGGAAAATTGGCCCTGAGCTAACCTTGTAGAAATATTAATTTTGAATCGCCATGACTGCGTTGAATTTCCCTGACTTTTTCAAAATAAACTATTCTTCTCTGACTTTTCCAGGTCATTTTTAAGTACCTTGACTTTTCCAGGTTTTCCAGGTCTGGGGGAACCCTGATTTACTGTATATACCTGAAAGTTTTCCGAAATTAAGCAGATTTCCAATTTGCGGATGGCACAATCCAATTGTGTAAGATTGTCACACTTAATATTATTTCACTAAATTTAGGTGCCAATGGACTTGCAAGTAACATGGAAGGAAGTGTGCATGCCTCGACACTAAAATATAATCATCGCAAATCAAGATCCCAAAAAAATTGCATCATAATTTAATACAACTGGTTATTAGCATGAACATTTCAATCAATACTACAGCAACGTTTTCATCAGAGGTGATATAAAGTTCTGGATGTAAGAGAATAATGATTTTCATGATCAGACTTTTCAAAGACTTTTAACAGCCATACGTTGAAGATGAAAAACACCAATAATGTTCCACATCACATTTGATATTTAAACATAAACAACACAAGTATGAAATAAAAGTCGGATTAAAAAAGGGACAATTTCATCCTACAACAACCTGTATTGAATTCTACCAGAAACATCTTCTGAGGAAATACTGATAAATGCTAATACATGTGTCTGCTGAATTTTTCTGCTGTCAAAACACGTTTGTGCCATATACTCAAAAAATGAACTGTTCAACATCTCCAATATCTCCACTAAACACCAGAGATTTAATTACAATTTCACTTTAATTGTTGGAGATGTGCCAGAAATTAGCTTTAGCTTTAATTAATTAAATTCGACTGCATAAGTTGTCATTAGAAACCACAATTTGCAAGCAATATTATGACTGTCACACACAGTCATAATTAGTTGGCTGTTAACTTCAGTACTGACTACAATACTGAATCTTGATATTTAATCTTAAATATCATAATAAATAATTTATCCATACAAAAGCATAATTGATGTTGTTGGGAACATGTAGGATTTAAATTCAAAGAGGTGAAATTCATTAGAGGCTTTCAACTGTTATATGGCTTACATCGACACTTTCTGGTGACCATTGAAGCATTATTTTTACACAAAATTAGATAAATTAGCAAATTCAATTAACCAAAAAAAAGATGAAAATTGCAATTTAAAAATAACAATATTTTTAAGTGCAGTGACACACTTTGTACTTGGTTTAAATTTGTGAGTTTTTTGGGAAAAAATCAAAAGATCCTTCAGATAATAATAATAATAATAATGATGAAAATTCCAACTTAAAAGTTCTCAAAACTGGCCCATTTTAAATTACTAACCAAATGTACAAGTATGACAAAAATACGAGAATTAACTATTAAAGGAATACTCAGGATTCACCTCTCAGGTACAAAGTTTCATGAAATGTAAGTATTTAAAGGTAACAAACTATCTGTATTTTTGTAAAAAAAAATAGGTGGGTTATATCAAATTACGTCTTAATTACATTTATATACAAAAAGAAAGCAAACTATGACAATATTGCCTGCTTGATTAAAATAATATCATCTCTTTCACACTCTGAAATGTGATTTCCCCAATCTTTTCTTTGGCAAAACTGACTGCAATAACTGACCTTGTGGCATCCTGTACACTCTGCCACAGCATCACGGTTGCAATTTGCACATTTCTGAAATACATTTTAATTCAACATTCTAAGAGCTGTTGGTTGTACTTTAAATCAATTGCATGCTTAACAAACAATTGTTAATGATTTCAATTCTATCCAGTTAATCATTCAATAATCATTTCAAATTTAAATCATAAATATCAAATGCTAAAGTCATGTACATGTACATATCTGACAACGTACCTGGTTTTTGGCTTATGTGTGCATCCTTGTATAGCAGCTATGCAAGGCAGGAAATTTTCGCTCAATTGAAATCTAATGTTTACTAGTAATCATTCCCCATTAAATTAATGAAATGAACTTTGGAATAAAAATGTTGCATTGGACGTCCAAATTGTTGACATTCTTTTAAAGCAGGACATGACTTAAATGCATTCAATTATGCAATTGACGAGCCCCTCCTACGGTTTAGCGTTTAAAATCGCATGCACCATGAAATTGACATGCACTGTAATGTTTGACATGGCTTCTGGAGTCCTCACATCACATCCTATTCACTGATATAAACACATATTACCTAGCGCATGAGGTGGTAAAGATATTTGAGAGGCCCGGACATATGCCCTATCCTGTATATTTCTCAAATTTTTGTTTGTTTTTGCTTTCTTATAAAGTCTCAGTGAAGATTTTGTCTCAGAAACTAATGAAGAGCAGAATAAGGAATATTAAAATTTCTACAGCGTTGAAAAAGACGTCGAATTAATATTCGGAGTGTAACAAAAGTTATTATAATATTGATGAAGTCTTGATCTATCCTCCCAAATATCACCCTGTGTTACCTGGGGAACTGTTAAGCTTAATCAAGTGCCTCACACTATCAGATGAGTGATAAAAAAACTTTGTATCATGCTTAAAATAAGGGCAAACTGATTACCTTATTGCTCGACTCTGCATCCGCAGTCACATTGTCTTCGCAAGCCTCTTCTTGTGCAATTTCAAGAACCTCCTTTGAAATAACATTCTTGTTTTCACTGCTGTGTTCTACAAGAATTTTCTTGCTGCCAGCCTGCACTTCTTGCCTTATAGCTTCTATCGCCTAAAATAAAATGCATTACATCAATTTATGATTATTTTAAATATTGTAGTTAATACAAAATACAATTTATCTTGTTGATTTAGTGAGCTCTTTATGTTTTAATACCAATTCAAAGATAGAATCATTAAAACTATCTGCAGAGCACAATATACTGTATATATTCAATTAATTAACATAAAACGTCCACTGCATTTTAAATTTTTATATAATAACTAACTTTGGATTTACTGAAAATTTAACACAACTGGCAATTACTCTTTTATTGCCATGAATATATCATTATAAGTACAGTGTATAATAATGAAAAGAATTTTTATAAATTTCAAATTTCTTTTTAACTAAAAAAGTGAGGATATTCAAGATTGAAAAATATATTTACCGCTCTTTTCTCATCTTCCAGTTGTGTTCTTAACTGCTGCAGTGCGATTTCTTTAGATGCAATGCTCTGTTCTTTCACTTGATCCAATAAAAGTCGCAATTGCTGCCCACAATTAATAAGGTTGTTTACCATCTGTAGATTTTATAAAAAAAATGCAACCATTAATTCAATTCAATTCTTTACACTGCAGTCAGTACATAGCACTATGTGGCAGGAGGGATCATTATACAATTTAAGTCAGACTAAGTAAAGTAGTCTGGTCATGATGGACCCCAGCATCACAATTTAATTAATTTTCCCGTAATTACTAGGACTTCAGACGAGGATGGAATGGGAAGACGGTCATGGTCGATTTAATATAGGAACTATCCCAGCATTCGCCTGGAGGAATTGTGGGAAACCAGGAAAAACCACAATCGAGGATAGCCGACCCGGGAATCGAACCTGGGTCTACCGAATGCAAGACAAGAATGCTAATCTCTAAGCCACCTAATTGTCCAATCAATTAATTTTTTTGACCCCCTTCCCAAATAGGCCTACATAGCACAAAGTGTTAGGCACGGTTCAGAAAATATTTCAATGATATAATATATAGTACAATAATTACCATTTACTACTTGATTAAGACCAAACTCAATCATGAATGCTAATAATCACAATTATCCAGCACCTAACTCGAGCAAAATATTACATTTTGAGGTTACAATCTTGTGATATTACCTCTTCTAATTGCCACCACTGCTTCTGTTCAGTAAAGTTGATTGTTGAACACACACCTGTGTTTTCGTTAAAACATTTAATTAAATCTAAAATGACGTGAAGCATATTTATGTAAAGTATGTAAAATACTTAACTAGGTTAGATTGGTCAGCTGCGGTAGTAGTACATGGTGTAGATATCGTAAACGTGGGTGCAGAAAATAAACTTGTTGGCGTAAGTGTCACATCTATGATAAATGAAATGTTACATAATTTTTTTCTTCAAATGCAACACTTCAATAAATTAGGCATGTTACAGAACGAGTCGTACAGTTGTTTAAATTCTCACTCTCAAGTGGAGGACTCTTCGAACATTCTTGCTCCGCAAATGATTTTTCAGAATTTGAGGATTCATACAACTCCTTTATTTTTCGGCGTTTGTATGGCACGAATAAGCGGGCAGGTCCCAGCTTAAATAGAGTACGGACACTTAATAATGGCAAATAATTGAAAGTGATTTAAGTTTTAAATTCCTATGAATGACTTACAATGGAATCATCATCGCAGCAAGCTGAACACGTGCAAGAGGCTGCATGGGGGTGTAAAATGCCCTCTTCAATCAGGCACTGAATGGTGCGACCTCCATAGCGAATACTCCTTTTCCAATCTTTGCTGCCTCCACGTCCTCCAAGAGCTTCAAATTCACTCGGGGTAAACCAACTTTCACCAATCTTAATACATTTTCCACGGCTACCTAAATGATAACGAAATTGGCAAAACGACACTTATCAGTTGATTATGTTTAGTAAATGGTGTGTATAATTACAGCAGCCAAACTCATGTCACCATAGAATTACAGTGGCTCAAAGTGAAAACCATACACATGCGTTCAACAGCTGCGTATGCAGCTAATTATCCTAATTTAACGAAGAAAAGTAACTTTGAATTAAATGATGATATAATGTAGGCTATATTTACTTACATTTGAAGCAACAAATAAAAATCAACATTAAATAATCCAATTATCACTTCAAATTCTAAGTCTCTTTTGCTTCAAGTACTTAAAAGTCAGTTTTAAAAATCAAAAATAAAATGGTTAATTTTAAACTCAAAATGATGAATTCGTAAATTCTTCCGAGTTTAGTACCAGGAGAAATCACGACTTGCGTATCATAATTGTTACGTTGACAAGCCAATTTTATCGAATAATCACTTTAAATTCTAAGTCTCTTTTGCTTCAAGCACTTAAGTCACTTTTAAACTCACAAATAAAATGGTAAATTTTAAACTCAAAATGATGAATTCGTAAATTCTTCCGAGTTGAGTTTCAGGAGAAATCACGACTTGCATATCATAATTGTCACGTTACAAGATGAAGACAAGTCAATTTTATCGAATAATCACATTAAATTCTAAGTCTCTTTTGCTTCAAGTACTTAAAAGTCAGTTTGAAACTTAAAAATAAAATGGTAAATTTTAAACTCAATGCCTCACGTGATGTCATTTTTATTGTGGTCCCGTATTTTTGTTTTGTATATAGCATTCTTCCAGGACACAATCTGCCCAACAATTTTTGGAACTGAACATACAGTAGGGGAACACAAACATGCGCTGGGACGCCAGCAGTTGTGACAGTAGCCAAGTGGTTGCCAATAGGAATGACGAATTTTGTGTGACCTAGATGCAGACGCACCTACAGGCATTCCTATTGGCTACCCCTTAGCTACTGCCACAACTGCTGGCATCCCAGCAGCACGTGTTTGAGTTCCCCTATTAAGTGTGCAAACCCGCTTTACATTTTGTACGCTGTTTGAAGCATCAAGTAAGGTTAGTTTCGTGGGTTTTGGGGCCAATGATTTGCCTAAAATTATACTTAAAACAAGCACAAACATAGAATGCTTACAGAGCATACAATAAGTTTTTTTTTTTTTTTTTGCTTTTTTAAATTTTTTGATCGCTTTAAAAAACACAAAACACACAAATACAGTACGGCATAAAGCCTTTTAGAAAATGCAATTTATAAGGAGTAACACGCTCGTAAGTACATCGCCTATTTCGCGCAATAAAAAATTTGCAGCAACTGCCCCCTGAATGTTGGCAATCACTTAGAACAAAAGTGTAATGCCGTGCAGCCAACACTTGCGTTTTACATCAATTCATAACCTTGCAGTTAGTACATTGTACCATTTGGCCGGATGGATCATTATAAAAATTAAATCAGACTAAGCAGTTTGGTCATGATTATCATAATTACACTTTTGCCTCATAGACATTGTGTCCTTAATAATCCCAACCCACCCACCAACCAGACATTCAGCCAAAAAACAACCAACCAACCAACCAACCAACCAACTATAATTATACGCTCGTGTTATAATACAAAAACTGCAATTTGCATGAAAAGCTGAAAGGTGTAAAACCAAAAAAGAAATCAATTTGCTTTAAATGTTTCTCACAAATGCTTTGAATGCTACGTTGTTATTAATTCCTTTTTTGCATGTTTTGCGATTTTAAGCTCAATAAAAAATGTCAAATGAACAACAAATATTAATTTTACTATTGCTCTTTTTGTTCTGCTGCCAGAATTTGATGCAATTTGCTTGTCATATAAAAAATCATAGAACCACTCGTACTGGACGTTGCAAAAATGCTCATCTGGTTTACAAAGGCTACTGAACATTCAAACGACTGGAAAATGTAAGAATTATGGTGTGATACGTTTTGTTTTTCCACAATCAATATCACGTTTATTTTACAAAATATCAGCTGTTGAAAAACATAATATACCTTAATCTTACAGATCGATGAGTGGTCTACAATAAGTGATTCCTACAGGCTATATTCCAATTCGTGGAAAAGTATAGTAATATAAAGTACAGTAAAAGTATCACCTTAATTGTACCAAAACGTTTTGAAGAATATACCGTCCCCTACACGCTGCTGAACACGAATATTAATATGGCACACAAACGTGGTCATGAAGTTTAAAATAAGTAATTTCTTTAGACGTCCGAATTAAGAGTGAACGTTATAATATCTATAAACGTCAGCAATTTTCCCCATCACATCAACGCATGGTCAACGGAGGTATCTGTTCTAAATCGGTAAATCCCGTGATAACTTTATACAGGGTGAACAAAATGTCCTCATCTCACCCAATAACATTCAAACCTTTGAAGAGGTCAGGGGTGCGCTATACATTGGTGCAAACACATTTGACTCTTGACCATTTTTTCAAGGTCATTCAGACAGGAAGTTCGTGAAGAACACAAAATAGACATATGGTCCCAATTAGAAAGTTGTAGGGCATAGTGAAATTATTTAAATGGGTGAATTTGCGACATTCCATTATCAATATTCGCGTTCCAAACAGCATTTTAGTTTTTTATGTTTGCTAACCTGCCCAGCAGCAGTGTAATGCAGGAAAGCTCCTACTTGAATATTCAGGGGCAAGGCCAATTCACATAGGCTACAGTAAAAACTCGATTTTATGACCTAATTGATGCCATGGGTGTTTCATAAAATCGAAAATTTCAGAGAATCGAGTTTGCCATTCAAAACGATAGAAAACCAATTTTAAAAAAATTGGAAACAAGTCAATTAAGTTTTTTAAGTATTGTATCACATTACATGTTCATGTAAAACCCTTTTGTCAAGCAGGTTTGAAAAAATCATGAATCTTCTTCCGTTTCACCATCTTTATTTTTTTTTTTGTCAAAGCCAAATCCCTTATTTTTTAGTTGAAATACATGTAGCTGGACTACGGCTACGAGCAGGCCTCAAACGAGATACCCTAATGTATTTAATTAATTTTCCCAAGGTTGAGGCTTGCGCCAGCCAAAAAACGCACGGTGTGGTCGGCAGGAGCCTCTTTCATAAAACAGAGGTTTCATACGATGCATGGAGGATCGTAAAATCGAGTTTTCACTGTACAGTTAATCCCGTCAAGACGATACTCGAAGGACGTCAACCTTTCCTCGATCAAATCGTAGTTCGTAACATCGGAATTAAGTCAGACAAAAGTGATATCGAAATATATACGAATAGGCATGCAGCTAGGTGCTGCAAAATGTATCGGGGAATTCCCCGTTATAACGTATACCTTTCTTTTTCTTTAACGTAACGTATAGCGTTAATGCTCGGGAACTCAATTAAATTTGTATTATCGGGAATTCTGAATTTGTCTTAAACGAAAAAATGAACAACCGTAGGGGGTACTCGGACATTTCCACGCGCCACTGTAAAAAATACAATTCGTAAAAGCTCAATCCGTTCGAGTATGCCCGTGATTCACGAGGTAAAGCCGATCGATTACCGGATTATCGGACAAAATCGCCGTAGATCCGTGACCTTCGCCCCCGACACGCTCAATGCGTTTCAATAAACGCGATCTACGTGTCCATATACACGCACATGCATCCAAATGCAGATCGTAACCTTCGCAAAAATACATGTATGTAATAAAAGAAGTGACCACACGTCGCCAAAAATAGTCCTTTTTCAGTTTTTTAGCGCGCATGCGCAGAGACACAGCGCCCCTATAGTGACGATTAATGCAAAACTTAAAAATGGGCGAAATTCGGCCATGGATGGCGCCGCTGAAAACCGAAAAGGGCTCTATTAATATATAAATGAGCGAAAGGCATCTTTTTCGATGAGGTTTAAGGGCGTTGGATCGAGAGATGACCGATTCCAGTACGGATGATATTTATCGTAATGGCCATGGATGAGGAGGAGTCCCGGTTGCCATGACGACGCTTTTACTTTTCGTTTCACCCTCGCCTGTGCCAAACTGAAAATGTCGTGATTTTCGGAGGAGTTGAGTTTTAGATGACGAGAGGGGAAGAGAAAGTGAAAAAGCAAAAAAGACTCGCTGCTGCTGCATGGATGGTGCTTTTGGCTTCAGCTTCAGGAAGAAGATGTCCTCTTTTATCACGTGAATATAGATGGTGTGTGCGGGCCAGTCCGTCCATGCTGGACACGATGCGTCATGGAGGGTAAGAAATCGATCGCTATAATGCATTTATCCGATATATCGCATCCTATTCTCTATACGCTACAATTGCATTCACTGTGCGTGGCTTTTCCTCGAAACCCTGCCCTAGTTCCTATATAGAAAATTGCGTTTTAACCCTTTCCCCACCCCCGTTTACCAACTCGAAAAATTCTGTTTTCGGTATACGAAATAGAGCGCTATATATTCGGTAAAAACAGTATCGTCGAGCTTACCAGTTTGGGCTAAATGACGGTATATCGTTCATTTACTTTACGACGTGTTACAGTATGTTCCATGAATTGGGTATGTCATTTTCCGTGTATGGTCCGTACATTCTGACAGCATCCATGACGCAACTCGATAATGGTCAACACGGTATACGATGCAAACGAAATCGAGCTGTAACCTGTGCCATGAATTCAGTGAAAACGTCGTATTTGAGGATATAACGTGAGACGATCCGCACACAAATACAATTAAACCTGGAAAAGTGACCATCTGTTTATGTTGACCACTTTTTAGTGTAGTTTTCTCTATAGTATACATTTCCTGCATACAAATTCTCCGTATAGTGACCAGTGACCACCTGTCTATCGTGTATAGTGACCAGTGCGTGTTGTCTTTTTTGCAATTTTTACATTGTCGATGTACTTTAAAAAGTGACCAGATAACGGATGAGTCACGTCGTTACATCAATCTTTAACTCATGGACATGACGATTCTGTACTTTGGTTTTGTGGTTTTTTACTGCATTTATTACAGTCTACGTGTAATTCACGCATTCTTTGTATATTGACCACCTGTGTAAAAGTGACCAACATAGCACTTTTTTTTGGTGGTCACTCTAAACAGGTTTCACTGTATGCTCGATTCGCCGCATTGCATTGTTCGAATGCGAATGACTTTTATTTCTGCTAGGAATTGCCGATGAACCATAATTTCTTTTCATGTATTCGTTACTTTTAAACTTTTATATATAGCGCTGGAATCGAAATCGGGGCATCGAAACGATCGATCAAAACGCGAGTATCCATTCCACGTATAAATCCCCATGGGTATCGTACGTGTCCATCGCCGTTGT
Organism: Megaphyllum sjaelandicum; assembly: GCA_034698745.1. Lineage (NCBI taxonomy): Eukaryota > Metazoa > Arthropoda > Diplopoda > Julida > Julidae > Megaphyllum > Megaphyllum sjaelandicum. The sequence goes on along the minus strand of JAQGBX010000509.1, from coordinate 18,432 downwards.
CGTTGCAGCGGTCAGTCCATGGCCTTCTCGCCCGTGATGCTGTAACTGACCGACGTTTTCGTTCCGAACATTGAGCTGACGGATTGATTATTCTAGATTCTTAGATATATGCTAATGATTTTTCTTCTTGAATTGTCTTCGTCGACGAACGGATGTTGTCAACGGAGGTCCGAATTCGATGAATCAAGAAGACTGCGTGATTGCTGCAGTCCGATTTGAACGGAATTTTCACTCGAGACTAGAGTATACCGTCTTATAATCTCGGGTGTATCGACTTTCAATCTTTCATCCCTTTCCTGGCCCCTAGGCGTGCACGTTGATAGTACGGGTTACTGTCAGATTTCCCGAATGCATGTCAATGACATGTTTGATATTTTGGAACTTTGCAAACTCGTATACAGGAAACCTAATCTCCAGAAATGATAAAGACTCGCCCTCGATGGCCAATCATCGTCTTTAGAAATTTCTATGCTTCTAATCAAATTTTCCTTAACGGTTGATTCTCGTGCAAAGTGTTTTTCAAGAGTTGGATAATACATGTAAATATCTTAGACATGAAAATCAGCTGTTTCACAAAAGTTCTGACGCAACGGACATATCGGAGTTTCAACGTAGGGATTGCCGAATGGTGGTCATGGACGAAATACGAGATACAGTATACGGTATATATATCGTACTTATACGATCATGCATCCGTAAGTTTCTGTCGAGGTTGTTTCGAAATGATTTAAAAAGTTTAGCCAATTGGAGCGTATTCAAGGTTTTCTCTTCTACGCTAATTTGATATGTCGGTTCTCTCGATATAGATTTCTGAATTTATGTTCGAATAGACAAAGGTGACGTTGTTATATCGACTGATGGGACGCTTCTTTCGATGACCGTGATAAAACAGTGTGCCCACAGACCTGGAAAAGTCAGGAAACTTGAAAATGTCTGGAAAAGTCAGGCGAAGAGTGGCTTATTTTGAAAAAGTCAGGGAAATTCAACGTATAGTCGTGTTGTTACGAAATTATTGCTTCCACGTGGTTAGCTCGGAACCCGTTTTCCGAGTAGAAATTTGCAAAATTATACGTGTTTATCGAAGACGAAATTGGAAAAATTTCCCAAGTTTGCGGAGGACAACTTTGAGAGATTCTCCATGTTTTCCGAGTACAAATTTTCCACGTCTTCCGATTACAAATTTGTAAAATTTCCCCACGTTTTCCGAGTCCACGTTTGAGAGGATTTGTATACATTTCCGAATACAAAATTGTCGAATTTTCCAAATTTTTTTCCTGCGAATGTTGCTATAGGTTAATTTTCAAAATTGTCATTAGTCAGTTTTTGCCTATAGTGTTTTCCAGTGTCGATTTTGCAAAATATGTCAATTTTTGACATTGTCATTAGTCAGGATTATTTTTTTTTAAACCTGGAAAAGTCGGGAAAGTTAAAAATGAAATTTCTGCTAAGGAACCCTGTATAATAGCTAAAATTTAGCCCTGATCTGTTGTTTCATTCGAAACAAGATGGCGACTTTCGTAAATATTTCGTCCTTGTTGTTTTTGTTTTTTTCGTTAAATACACCATCATGGCTTCCGGGTTGTACTTTTAATCGTCCTGCACGATGAACTTAATGATCGCATGATTAATTAATACGCGTTAAAAACGAACCGTTAAAAACGAGAGTGGCACGCTATTTGCACGCTTCCACCATCTGTGTAATGATGTACAAATAATGACAGATTCGACCAAATATAGTTTCTTCTGACTATCCTCGCGTGTGTGCCACTCTGCATCCAGAATGTCTTTAAACATCTCGTACAGAGATTGTTCCACCTGTTGAATCCAGAGGAACTTCTTCGCAGCGGCGTCGACATTGTTTGTCATCTTTGGTGTCAAACAAATTAATAGTGTACAAATGATGCACTTAGGGGTCATTCAAAAAGGACGTTCTAAAATTTGCCCAAAATTGGACTTCCCTCTGCCCCCTGTCCGCATTGTGTCCGGTCAATTAGGACTCCCTTCCCTCCCCCCCCATTCCCCCTGAGAATGTCCGAAACTTAAAAAAACATTGTTTTCGGAAACTTTTCAAAGTTTTGCAAATATGTACTCGGAAAACGTAATTTCGTGCTCCGAAAAGGTTGAGAATGTTGGTAATTTGTCCTCAGAATCTGTTGGAAATTTTACAAATTTCTCCTCGGAAAACTGTTGAAAATTTTACGAATCTGTACTCGTAAGCAGTTGAAAATTTTGCAAATTTGTCCTCGAGAAAACGTGTAAAAATGTGTGCAATCGATGACCTCGGAAAAGGTTGAAAAATTTGCGAATTTATGCTCGAGAAAAAGAAAAATTTTGCAAATTTGTACTGGGAAAATTTGAAAGTTAGCGAATTGACCCTGAGCTTTTAAGTTCTGACTTTTCCAGGTTTTCCAGGACTTGAGGTACCCCGTTTACTGACTTTCGCAATTAATAACGCATATTGCGCTCAATTTCCCTTTTACTTCGGGAAATGTATGACATTTTGTTATCCAGTGGACGTCCGAGTTGTTCATATCCTCCTCCCTCCTCCCTGCCCCTGTCCACTTTGTGTCCATGACTCAACATATCCCCCCTACGTGAGGAGGTCCTTTTTGAATGGACCCGCTTTACTAAAATAGTTTTTCATTTTGATCGAATAATGGGACAACCTCAAAAGATCGTTTCTTTAAGGCAATTAATACTCGATTTTTACGTTGACGTGGACAGCCGTAAAAGCCTCACTTAGTCTGAATTTCCGGCCTTCGTTCGATCCTTATAGTACGGGTACTCGGACGGAAGCTTTACGAATCGCGCTTCGGCTGTCGTGAAGTCCGAATACAGTACGGTTCGTAAAGCCTTCGTCCGAGTACCCCTAAAATATCCTCTAAATCTGGGAGATCGGTGTGGTTGATGGGATTGATTGTAGGACAGGATATCCTCACCCCCCTCGTCGACAATTTGATTAACATCGAGTTGTCGATGACTTACTTGCGCGGCTTAAAATGTCAACGTTGCTACTTAGCGTTTATTTCTTGATACATCGCACCCTGCAGCTTCAAAATGACATTTTTCATGTCGAGATAATGCATCGTAATTTATAAGCGAGTGATAAAACGAAGTGACATTCTGATTTGGGCCTCGAATGCCTCGTTTTTATTGAATACGCGTACATTATACAGTATCCACGTTTTGAAAAACGAGTATTCCCGTCGGTCCATTTCAAATTGTATTTTAATAATGCGTTTTAATAACGAAAAATTACCTATAAACGCATTTCTTAGGGTACCCCAGACCTGGAAAACGTGTAAAAGTCAGGGAACTTGAAAATGTCTGGAAAAGACAGGGAAATTCGTGCTTTTACATATTTAGCTGGAGGCCAATTTCCCACGTTTTCAGATGACAAAATTGGAATATTTTAAACGTTTTCCGAGCAGAAATTTGCAAAATTTTCCACATTTTCCGAAAAAAAATTGAAAATTTCCATGTTTTCCGAAGACAAAATTGCAAAATTTCTACCTTTTCTGAGGACAAATTTTCAACATTTTCCGAATAAAAAACTGTTAAATTTTCAAGAAATGTTGATGCAATTTTTTTTAAATTTTTTTTTAATTTGTTCAATGTGTTAATTTTCAAAATTGTCATTAGAAAATTTTGCAAAATACACGTTGGCCTATGCCCGGCCATGTTTGACATTGTGGGTCAGGGAAATTTTTAAAAAACCTGGAAAAGTTAAGAAAGTTGAGTATGAAATTTGTGGGGGAACCTAAGCTGTTTCATTTCAACGTCGGTTTCCTCATTTGACACGATTCGCTACCACCTTAAACCGCAACTTGACAATTTGGCGGGTTGTCAGTGTTGAATTTATTGGAGGTTGCGACATTTGCTTAATCGACGCATTGGCCCGATGCCATCGCTGACCTCCGAAGAGTGGGGTAACCCGGCATTCGTCCTTGTCTCTTAAATGGCCATCGAAAGACGAAAGCGCATCTTGGTGCCAAACTTCCGTCGATGATCATTACTAATGTACGCGCCTTCGTCCGTCCAAAGAGGACCTTTTTAAAACCGATATTATATTAGAAGTCTCGTAAAAAGATCGATTGTCCTTTCTATAAATAGCGCATGCTCGGAAAGCGTAAATGTAGCGTGACGCTGACGGCCGTCCGTTCTTCCTTTTCAGTTGCGGATCCGGACGCATTGACCGCTTCTGGATGCGAGACGCCGGAAGGACAGACCCCTAGCTGGGTTATCGGGGCGTTGAAGGACGAAGGCCGTAGGAGCTAGGACGTCCGAAGATGTTGACCAAAACGAACAAATGGTTTTGTCTTTTCAGCGCCTTCGTCTTGCTGGTCATTTTGGGGACGTTGATACGATGGGACCAACTGTTGGACGCCAACGCATCCGCCTCTTCCTTATCCCTCCAATATCGAGGCAGTCTGGACGGATTCTTGGTCAACACTCCGGGATGCGTCATTCCGGACATGGATCCTTTCGATCCTACCGTCGTCAAGTTGTACGATGCCCAGACGTCTTTGCGCTGCAAGAGCCGTCCTCCTTTGGTCAAAGTCAACTACCAGTGCCGCGAGCTTCGGGTGGACCGGAAGGTGGCCGTTTCCCACTACAAGGAAAGTCCGCAATCCTTGAAATGCTCCTACCGCGCCATCCGCAGGAAATTCAACGCCACTTCCGACAAGGAAATACAGGTGGACAAACGCGGTCAGCCCATCGGCACGGAAGCCACTTCCGTTAAGGACGAGTTCGTCTACGTCCAGTGCCTGAATCATTGGGGCAAAGAAGTCTATTCGGATTACGTGCCCTTGATGCATCGAAAAGCGGAAGTGGAAGAACGCCTGGCCGACGTCTCCGCTAGCCTACCGGAAGCGTCTTCTTCTTCGTCGGATCCCGTCAAGTTGAGCGTGGTCTTGGTGGGCATCGACAGCATGTCCAGGCTCAACTTCATCCGCCATTTTCCTCGCACCAGAAAGTTCATCGTGGAGGACATGAAGGCCTTGCAGCTCTTGGGTCATACCAAAGTGGGCGAAAACACGTATCCTAACATGGTACCCATGCTAGCGGGTGAGTAATCAGCGGTTTTATCCAACGTTTTGGTGAATAAAATGTCGCGGTTCCAAATGGTCGGTGTGGATACCCGATTAAGTTTTTAATTTGATAACTGTTAAGGCGTACTGGCTTTCTGGCTAGGTGTGAAGCCTCGACCATTTTGTTTTTCATAAAACTTTGAAAATGCTTCGAAATTGTGTACGAGGTCTGTCTTCTCAACGAAACGGCTGAATATCTCGTACGACATTGTAGGTACAGAAAATAGGGTTAGAATGTGCGTGGAGGATAAACACGGAGTAGGTGGCATGTGAGGAAATCGAAACTGACCATAATCGCATCTCGGTTCATCATCGTGGTCATATGACACTCACGAGGGAGAGTGGTACATGCATCCTGACAGGGCTCTAGCCTGCAGGCTTATAGTTTTTTTTAGTAAATATTACTTTTGTGTCATTTTGTAAACACAACAACACAACACTGCAGTATTTATTATATCCTAAATCTCGCGAAGCATTATGCTGCCCTTAACCTTAACCATCGGTAGGGGGCCCGCCCTAGATCCTGACCTGGGAGCCTGCCAACGGACCAGACTCGAGGCCCTCCAAAGACACTATCTGGGGGCATTGTACATCGTAGACACTCGAGTTTTGAGTGTAAATGTGTGACAATTGTTGCAATGTCGCGATAAAGTGGAATTCTGTATAGAAGTTCAGAAGTTAGAGTAGAAACAAAAGTGCAACGTTCCTGCACCATTACACCTAACGTTTGCCATTGAGCTTAGTATCTCCGCAACGTACGAAGATACCCCATCGATGACCTCGTGGCGTGTTTTCGAGGTCAATTTTTTAAATCAACCTCGAACATGGACGTCTTAAAACAATGATGATTTCCAACCTTAATCTCTGTACCCGCGATAGTTTACGAGATATTCACCCGCTTTCTCTTTGAAAAAGACATTCCTGCGCGCAATGTATACGGTCATTGTCCATGTCCTCATTATTTGTCTTTTTTCTCGTCCGCTCGTCGCTGGCACAGGGATGGACACCGGTGAATTGCCGAGTGGCTACGAGGGCGGTAAGTCGAAACCCTTCGACGACTTGCCTCTCATCTGGAAGAACTTCTCCCAGAACGGATACCGGACGTTGTACGCCGAAGAGATCCCCACCATTTCCGCTTTCAATTACCTGAAGAGCGGTTTCCATCGTCAGCCCACCGACTATTACTACAGGCCGTTCACGTTGGCCACCGAACCGTCTTCGATGCGACGCAAGAGCTCCGAACATTGCTTCAACGGTCGCATGGAGATCGACGTCATCCTGGGCTGGTTGCGGGACTATCTGACGGAATTTCGCGAGGAATCCACTTTCTCCTTGACCTTCGTGTCTCGCCTGACGCACGATCGGTTGAACGCCGCCGGTTACGGCGACCGTCCTTACCACGACTTCTTCCGCAACGCCCACGCTCAGGGTCTGTTCAACAACAGCGTCTTGTTCTTCTTCAGCGACCACGGCATCCGTTTCGGCGCCATCCGAGACACGTACGTGGGCAAGCTGGAGGAGCGACTGCCCTTCGCCTTCTTGGTGTTTCCGGAGTGGTTCAAAGCGCGCTTTCCTCTCCTCTGGAACAACCTGAAGCAAAACCAGAGGCGTTTGACCACGCCTTTCGACATCTACGCCACCATGGTGGATTTGATGCGCTTCAACGGCAGCGACGAAGCCTCCTTCGCCGCCCCCCATCCCCTTCCCAAGCGCGATTTATCGCTCTTCGCACCCATTCCGGATAATCGAACTTGCGCCGAAGCGGGCATCCTCCCTCATTGGTGCGTCTGTCACGAAAGGAAGTCGGGTGACGTGAACGACGCCATCGTGCGGAAGGCGGCCGACGCCATCGTCGACGCCATCAACCGGAAGTTGGCCGGATTTCCTTGCGCCTCTTTGGTCCTGGAGAAGGTGCAAGACGCTCGCGTGGGCGCCCTGGATCAGAACGTGATGAACTACAACGGTAAACCCAATCGACCGATCAGCGTCGTTCGGGACTATCTGCTGACCGTCAAACTCGGTCCGAGCGAGGGCGTCTTCGAGGGCACCGTGCGCTACAGAGAAGCTTCCAAACAGTTCGTGGTCATGGAGCCCATCAGCAGAATATCGCGATACGGAGATCAGTCCAGTTGCGTCAATTCCACCGAATTGCGACGCTTTTGTTATTGTCAAAAGTCCTGAAGTGAAACCGATTGTCCGAAGGGGTCGAGTTGCATACGTGGAACGATGCTTGACCATCGATGATGAAAGGTGCCGTGGAATTTGGAAATGCATTTTTTTAAATTTTGGCTTATATTGAATAATGAAATTTATGATTGCAAAATACGTTTCGGAGCGTATTTTGTAATGCGTGTCACGTTGAAATATGTTATCTCGATCTTCGAATGCATTGGTTTCGCGTGTGCGGGGGAGGGAACCGAAACATCCGTACCAGAAATGTGTAAAAATGTTGGAAGAAATGCTAAAAATCGGGAATTTATTCCAAAATTCGTGTATTTTGTTGTTACAATCGTGTAACAAAATGCAAATACGGTAGAACCTCTCCTATATGAACTAATTGGGACCAGAGGTGGTTCGTATAATCGAAAGTTCATATATTGAAAAATCCAAAAGTATGAATGTGTTAACATACTAGTCTACAAAAACATCACGGTTCATCCATGCCCTATAGGTTGGTTTTTGTAAACGAGAGGGATTTTTGCGGTTTTGAATTAATTTTTAATTAATTTTCCCAAGGTTGAGGCCTGAGCCAGCCAAAAGTGGGCAGGAGCCACTCACTGATGAGTTCATATAAGAGAAGTTCTACTGTAATCGCAAATTGCAAATTCGCATCGCATAATACAAACATTTTACTACGAAGTAATAATGATTGAAGTAAATTGAAGACGTTTATCATGACGGCTATACAAGGTAATGGGACTTCCTAATGAAAGTTGGCCAGTAATGAAGCCAGTATTATACAAGTTGTATATAGTTAAAGAGTAAAACGGTCTGAACTGCATTATTCGAGGTGAATTTACCGAATTGAAAATTACACTTCATCGTTGTAATATTTGTTAAATTTTCTGCGGATTCATTTGTTCTTCAGTTTTGCTCCATTTGTGTCTCGGGATTTCTGAAATTCAAGGTGCAGTTGACTTTTCGGTGTATTTCTAAGCACCAAAAACTCGAAATAAAAAGCGTCGAATACATTCCTAAATGACTCGTTCATTTGTCGTTAAACGTTTGAAGTTAATTGTGAGTTGTAATAAGTTTGTAATTAGAGGGAAAATGAGCGATTTCCTTTTACCCTTGACACCAAATACCCGTTCAATTAAAATAAAAAGCAATGCTCGCTCGTAAAACTCTCATTATTATGTGTTATAATTTTTATAAAAATTGGGTCGTGGTCCGAAATGTGTCGGAGTCGCTGCGCTAGATATTAGATCTAAGCAAAAGTTGATGCTATTTTTTCATAGCCAAATTATCATTTTCAAAACGAAACTCGAGAGATATGCTATAATCTTCTAACTTTTCGTCAAAGTATAGTTTAAGTACGTTGAACTCTTTCAATATTTTTTTAATTTTACACATTATGCATTCTGAATAAGCATTTAGATTTTTTTTTTGTAAAAGAATTATGTCGTTTGGAGAAAATCATATATTTACAGGTCAATTTGTCTTTAGTATTTATTTGAAAAAAAAAATCATACTTTTCATAGAAGTGTTTTTGAAAGATTTATTTTTTAATTCTATACATTTTCACGGTATGAAATTGTAATTGTTTCGCGAAAGAATCCTAATTATTTTTATAAAACGTGGCCTTTCGTTAGATAGTCTTCTGTTTTTTATACGATGGTTGCATCTTTTAGGAAATTTTGTTGTCATAATGACAATCCCCCTACCACATGGTATTTATTTACTGATAGTAGGGTACTGAGTTGAATTTAATTGAATTGACTGCATTCAATAAACTGAACCCGGTTAATCTGATTCCGGATAAAGGTTCGGATAGGTCACCGTGGGGACAACCCCGCGTTGCTGTCACGTGACGTTTCCAATAAATATAGGTCAGTATCAATGGGCGTGTCTGTTTATACGTGTTTATTCCTTACGTATATACAATATATATGAACAGAAGCCTCCATAATCACTGACCAGTATTTGTCTGAAACAATTTTTTGCCAGCAACGCAGCAGGGAAATCTATGTCGACCTTATTCGGGAGTGTACCGCACCTATCCGTATACCATTTATTAACAGTTGCACTGCCAAAACCAGTCGTAATCTTTTATTTATTTTTATTTATTTTTTTTTCAAAGTATCCTAATAGATCTCAGTTCGAAGTTTTTTGTTATTTTCGCATGATTCGATATAACCGTAATTATCTTTAATAACGTAATGGAGGTGGCAAGAGAAAAGGGAAAAAAAGGTCCGAGTAACTCTAATAATTGGTTCGGATTATTACCTATACAGTTATAGGAGGTGAACATGTACATGTAGTTTCCATTTTATGCGGTACAATTTAGGACGTTGCGTCCTATTAAAAAGTCAGAGATGGAGCTAGTCTAATTATAGGACTGAAGGACTTTTTTGTTTGGTTTTTATTGGCCTTTTTGTCCGTTGAATGACCAAACAAAAGCCAGTTGGTCCATTGCGAAGTATCCCGTAGTTGATGCATTTATTCCGGGCTATATCATTTCCGTTTAAAATTGAATGCTCTTGTTGTTCGTTGCGAGACATCCTGTTTTTTACGGTACAATTTTATCGGCGTTTTATACGGTAGCTTTATATAGGAAAGTGTCGTTTTGTTAAGATGCATATTTTAATTTGAATACGGTTTGACGATGTGAGTGCGATTTACTCGCGAATCACGCGTTGGCGTGAAAACGATAGAAAGTCGCTTATCAAACAATTATTTGTTAAATGCTCGTTCAATTTCGCCCTTGAAGAAGACTATAAAAAGTAATGACAAGTTGCGTGTAATATACGAGTGTATGTACAGTAATCACTTTATGAATATTTGTTCACTCGGAAGCGAACGTAACGCCTGATTATACCGGTATATGTAGCGTGTCGTTTCGACATGTTTCGGTAACGATATTTTATACACGGTTAATATTACGAAAGTTTTTAAGACGGTTCTCGTGCATGCTGCACAAATCCCTAATTTAATGTAAACATTTTGTGCAAATAGTTCCCAGAAATTTAAGAAAAAAAAATCGTGGAAAATTTGCATAAAAAAGCGCGTTTTCTCCAGCATCGCTTGTCATAAATAAATAAAAAATTACAAGGACTCCAGAACGAACTGGAATTGCTGCGTGTTGCCTTATCTTCGATAGATGTAAGATTGTAGACGTACAGTGTCTATTCTGGCCCACTCTGCATGGGACACTGTTTCAGCACATGCTCCAAGTCTTCTTTTGGGGCTACTGGCTATAGTAATATACGATTTAACCAATCAGCTAAAATGCAGCCGAATTGGTCTCATTTAATGATATTATTTGTTAAAAAAAGTGGAAGCTGTAATTTATCACGTCGAGTTACTGCGTGCTTTACGCAGTAATGAAGAAAACGACGATATTGAAAAAAAATTAAAATTGGTGGTAAACAGTACCGCTATAATACATCGTATGTATACAGATCGAGTTCCCCCAGAAATTTCATTTTCAACTTCTCGGACTTTCCAGCTTTTAAAAAAATTTCCCTGACCAATAATAATGTTAAAAAATTCTACATACTTTCCAAAAACACCCAGCAAAATGAATTTTCAAAATTTACTAATAAAATTTTGAAAATTAAAATAGAAAAATTAAACAATTAAAAAACAAATTTGCATGAATAAAATATAAAAATTTTACAATTTTGTATTCAGAAAATGTGGAAAGCTTCACAAATTTGTACTTGGAAAACGTGGATAAATTTGCAAATTCTTTCCTCGGAAAACGTGGAAAGTTTTGATAATTTGTATTCGGATAACGTGGAAAATTTTGCAAATTTGTACTCGGAAAACGTGGAGAACTTTGTAAATTTGCCTTATAAATTGTTGCAAATTTGTATTGGGAAAATGTAAAAAATGTTTCCAAATGGACCCTGACTACGTTGAATTTCCCTGAATTTTTTTTAAAAAGGCATTCTTCACTAACTTTTGCAGACATTTTCAAATTCCCTGACATTTCCAGGTTTTCCAGGTGTGGGGGAACCCTGACATAGGTTTAGGCGATGAGTGGTCGTATAGTACATAGTTAAGGCAATCCACGCACGCACAGTGCAGGCTTATTTTTTTAATCAACTAAAATGCATTTGATCCCCGAGGACTAGCTCTTTATCAAACGAGATCGTCCAGCAAAACATGAGCCATTAAAACGTGATAATCTCATCACGAATATCGAAGAAAACGCACGGACACGATGACGTAGCCTTTTTTGGAATCGATATTCATTCGTCCCATTTATTTATTATTTTTTCCAACATTGATCCGTATAAAAATATACATATTTTCGCTTTTGAACCCGAACAAACAAAAATGAAAACGTAAAACATTGTACAGACACATTTATATACAACAATAAATTAACGATCGATTAATAATCGTGAGACTAGGAAGCATCTTAATGTATATTTCATATTGCACTAAGAAGGATTCAGGTTTCGCATCGAAATATGGGGCAGCAATGAGGGTACGTTGTTCCCAATCGTGGAATTAGTTGGCACCCTTTTTGGGCGGAAACAACCACGCATCTGGAAATGAAAAGAAAATAAATGATTAATGCTATTTCCAGTTAATAGAAACGGGAAAAAGTTGCTTAAAATACACTGTTTGAATTTAAGATTTTTTTGACTGATTTTGGAGCGCATGGGAGTAATGATGAAATAATTTCTCTAATGGGAGATGTAAAGACATTTTTGGTTGGCACCGTTTTAGTCAAACGTCGTCTGCTACTTCAATTTCTTTAATAAATATTTCAGTATTTTTGCATCGTTCGAGGGATAATAAACACTCTGGATTTCATATTCTGTATTTTTGAAATATGATGCCTGTACTTGCATTCGTGATATAAAGATTTTACGATTATACTGAAATACTGTATATACAACAAATTAGAAAATACACTCAATTTCGAAGAATATCTATCGAACCGATGAAGGAGCAGACGATGCGCGTGGGTTTAACACGTAGTGGGTTGACTAAAAATGTTGCCACCAAAATTGTCTTCACTGGGCACTGCAGTGATCCAAAATAGTTGGGGAACATCGGTGTACACGTACTGTAGCTATAGTACAATTGTATAGTTTTGCAATATCAGTGGTCAGTGAAATTTATTTTAACACCCGATAAAGTCGGGGAATTTCAACATTTTATTTCTGGTGAAACTGTACTCTGGATTTATTCATTAAGTGGAGTGTATACATACGGTATAAAATCGATTTTTATTCCAAATGGGCAAGCTGCGTGGCATATTTTACGCTTTTATCTCTCCATTAATTAGTACTGACCACTGTTTGCGTGTTTAATTCGCGGAATAATTTTAATCGATACTAATTACGATTAAAAAAATACGTGAGCCTAGATGAAAGGCCCGAAAATAGCTTCATTAAAATAGGACATTAAGCCCATTTGGGATAATTTAATAGTTGTAGCTCGCTTTTATGAGGGGTCCTTAAACCACCCGGGTGATCGTACATTTGAATAGTAAATGTTTATGACTCCCAGACGAGTTTACAGCCCCCCGCATAAAGGTGATTATAAAATCGTACTTACCCGACCACTTCTTCGTATAATTTCATTTCGTTTCTGCTACAGGTGGCCATTTCGCACCTTTTCTCGTAATGCCAAGATTCGCCGACTTTTCTCACATCTCCGTTTTCATCTTTGCATTGACCTAAAGTAACGACCAAAACGAGAAATTCAATTTTGAGCTCACGGTGTCATTGTCCGAACAAAAAAAAACCCACTCATGATTATTCACAACTCCAAAACGACTAAAAATGGAGTTGACACATTCGGTCGGGGTCGAACAACTCATTAGCATCGGAGAAATGATGCCTATATCGAGAGAGCAATTACCGAATTAATTAAAAATCTGCTTCTTTATCGACTTAAACTTTGCATTAATTTCACCTATTTTCATTTTTAGTACCGGTAAATGAACGCTATCTCATTTGAATGGGAATTAACCGAATTTAATGAGGAGAACATCTTCTTATTTTATGCGCGACGTTCAATTTTGGCCAACGTCCAGTCGATGATCAATAATGGATGCATCGGTCGTTGAATCGAGCATACTAATTAATCCGATGAATAGTTTTTTTTTTTATCCGGAAAAAAATATTTTGCAAACTTGTTACGGGTTAACGAAACGTTCCGTGACTATTCGCGGAAATTCGTTTTTGGAAAACTCGATTAAAACTTTCGCGAACGTGTAAAAGCAAGATTTTTTAAGAGGCTCTTACGAATAATGGTGGCGTGAAGTATGAAAATCTAAATAGACTCATTTTTAAAGAAAAAAAAACTAAGACTGAATCATTTAGAAAGTTTTAAAAAACAAGAAAGATAAGCAGCTGTTCATTTTATCCGTTTCGTTTTTACTTCTAATATTTTTTATCAATTTTGTGTCCACAACCCAAAGGTGACATCTCCTCCCCCTAACAGGCTTAACCTATTACGATGGGTACTATTATTGAGGTTTGCGTAAAGTCGTTTACTATTGTACGTTATAAATAAAAAAATGGGGCAATACGATGGTATAACACATTTTATAAAACGCAATTGCACCGTATACGATGGGTGGAAATTGCTCCTTACAGTAACCTTTACATTTTAATTCGCACTGGGATGGAAAAATTATCTCTCTTATAAAAGTTCAATAAGTAGACGAAGATTTTAACATTATCGTTTATAAAGGCAATTGCCTTCCCCCCCAAAAATGATCGTGTAATTTTTAAGTTCAAAAATGATATACTGGTGGGACGAGTACATCCTTAATTTTAAGTAATAGTCGAGCCCATAGATGATGACAAATATGATTTAATATTTTAATAACGCGGTTCAATTTCCTTATAGCTTTAATTTTGGTTCCATCAAAACTTTACAAATTTTGTTTTTACCGACCATATACAATATGCGTAGTAAAAAAAATTAACGAAATAAAATTTATAGAAAGTAAAAATAATCGCTAATAATCGATCGGTAAACTCGTTGAAAATGATTAAGTTATCAGTGGTGAAAGGTGCGAATTAAAGCAACTCACCTTTCCATTCAGGTGCCAATCTGACGTAAGAGTAGGCGGATGTTTGGATGAGGACGCAGAAGATGCAAATGAGCGCCAAGACGAAAGAAGACATGTCCGCTAGTTTCCTGTCCGTTATCTCTGGAGAGCCGATGCTGTCGAGATGCTGGTCGAAGGCGTTTTGTCCATCTCAGCGCCATATTTCCTCCTATATATACGAGGTACCAGACCGGACCTGATCGAGTCTGGAAAACCCAAAAACCTTTCATTCTTCGGAATTTACTCCGTCGACGAACAATAACAATAACAACAACAACAACGAGTTCAACTCGTATTGTTTATGGCTTCCAGAAGCGTGACGCCACGACTTCCCAGAAGTCCCGCCACCGTGACGCGGGCCAGTCCGACCCCCTGGCGGTGGAGGCGCATACCTGCGCACCCTGTCTGGAGGGGGGGTGGGTCCTCCCTTGCCCAAATATGGACAAACGTTCAAGGTGGACACCGGCGATGACGTCACGAACTAGTCGAGGTCAAACGCGTTGGAGGCAACCGACTAAAACCACCTATACCATTACGATGCCGTAATTTCCCATTTTCCTATTTAATAATTGAAAAATTTAAAAAAAACTAGGAATTTCTAATGCATTATGCACGGAATGAAGATTTTGTTGCTATGGTATATTGGAGAAGCCGAGAAGGTATACGGTAAAGGGTACGTTTCAAGGTGATGGGGAAATACCGTCTATACTCATGAGAAAACTTTGGGGAAGATCACGTAATTACATGTATATATTGCTCGGTGAACGCATAGACGATATTTGATAAATAAATCATCCTGAAACGATGTTGCTTAATAAAAAAACGTATTCATCCAAAAATTCAAAAATATATATTAAGTTTTTCTCTTTATTAAGGGACATTTGGGACACTCGATCGTATTCATTCAAAAATAAATTTATTGAAACGTTTCATTTTGTTATACTTTACTGAAAAACCTCGTATTCATCTAAAATTTCTAAATTGATATGTACTTGATTTTATTTATTTTTTACTTTAATAATTGAAGTATATTCTGAGTCGCATTCATCCAGAATTCAGAAAATGTCTATTTATCCAAATATCCAGTACGTGTTTTTCTGAGGTTATATAATTGCGAATTCAGGTGGTCAATCTGTTATGCACCGGTGTAGGCTACAAGGTGAGGCATAAGTCTGTTAAATCTGCACTATTGCAGGCAGTAGGTGCAACCAGAATTAACGGACTTATGCCTCACCTTGTAGCGTACTGACAAAAGCAAATTTAATGGTCGAAAGCTTTACTTTTTCGTAATAAATCGCGTTTCATAGTATAATCTATATATGGAAACATTTGATAACCGAAAAAGTCAGTCCGAACCATTAAATAATACCGGGGACGTTTTCAAGATGGCGTCAACGACCCGTTTATGTCTTCAATCGGTTGTTGTTAATACAGCGTAACTTTCATTTATTTCACCGTGCATTATCACGATACTCAACCCGAAATTAAAAATGCTGAATTGCCTAACTCAATGTTGTGACTCTTTTTTCCTTACGAACAAAATCGGAATTTATTTCTAAAGTTTGAATGTATGCGTGGTAAGGTTTTACGAACATTGAAACCGTTAAAATCTTACAACATCGGTCTTTAAAATAACATCGGCAAAAAGAAGTTCCGCTAGATATACGAATCAAAGATACGAGGAGATGCTACTGTAGGTCATGACCTTATAACGAGCAGTTTATTCCAGATGCGACCCACTCCGGAGAGATATTTGTGGATTTTACCTATAGCCATGAGCTCGCAGGAATCACTTAAGTGAGTTAACTCACTCCTACTTAACTCAACTAGTTCATCGTTCACTATAGTTCGAAAAAGATTTAAGTGAAACCGAGTTTTGAACGATAATAAGATAACACTATGGTCACTTATTTGAAACTATACGCTCAACTAACACGAGTCGTTTTTATTGAATACATTATACAGTATCATGTTGCCCCTCTCAATACCATCTTTAATTTTTCCAGAAATTGAAGGTTTTTGAGAATTTCCCCCGCACGGATTCAACTTCTAATGTCTTTAGGTGAGTAACTGCGATACTTTACAAATTTCGCGAATTTGTTTAAAATTATCGACGATTATCCTATAACGGAAAATAGCATTATCATATATACTGATGTAAACCGATGTCGATGGAGGCGTCATTAAATAAACTCGAAAATCAGCAAACAACTAAAATGGAGGAGAAACATTTACACGACACAACGTGATATGTACAAACATTGTTATAAGTTTCGCTATTGATAAAGATTCGCGTACGCAGTAAACGCAAATAATGATTACAAAAAAGATGTTTGATAGGACGCGTAGGTGCAGGAACGATTAAATAGAAATCGTGCATTTCAAATAAGCTCTATCATCGCTCCCATTAAACCTACGCCTGCTCACGATATTAAGTTACAAAAAATTATAATAATTTAGGTTTTCCCCGATTATCGTTTGAGGCAACAAAAAACAATGAATACTCGGTAATTCCCTAAACTCAAGATGCTAAATTGTAAAATTAATCCAAAAAATCACCTGGAAAAAACGAAAATACTGCAATTCGATTTGATTTCTGTTATAAAATTTTAGAATTAAAATAAATGTACATTTGCATGTACAGCTGTAGTTCATTTTTCTACCGAGTCTTAAAAAAATTGTATTTATTCAAACGTACATTATACATGTGGATTTACTGTATTAGAAAATTTTAGAATTTTTCATCCAAATACTGCATAGATTTACGATGTCGTATTACATGTAGAATATTTAATTTTTCTACTTGATCGAAAAAAATTATATTCATCCAAATATACAGTACGTGTACGTATATTGCACATGTACATTAGATTTATTGAAACATTTGATTTTTCCATTTTAACCTACTGCTTTATTTTACCTTTTTAGTAACCAATTGACCCCAGTTTGGTTGTTTCTTTTTAAACTTTTCGACGCATTTTGACGTTTTTATATAATCTATTATTTAAAAAACTCTGTTCATCGAATCATCTCTATTCATTTACTTTATAATCCACAATACTATCCCAGGTTGTTTTTTTTATTTTTAAACCTTTCCATGCTTTTCATGTTTTAAAATAAACTATTATTACTATTATTCGTCAAAATATAGAACATTTGATTTTTTAATTTATATCCATTTCATTATGCGTGTAATATTTGATTTCGCATCATTCGCAGTCAATTAAGCTGTCTTTTTCGGACATCTTTAAAATTGCCCAAAGTTCTGTAGGGACATACAAATGCGGGTTACCGCCTGAAGCAAAACTTGTTGTATAATTATCTAAATAATCTAAGTACGGATTAATTTTATTTTGAAGATTCCCGAATTTCCACATTCCAGTTCTATATGGGTTTAAAACGCGTGCCACTTTAAAATGAACGCCTTGCTCCAGTTAAGGGTACACTTTACGAGATAAGGGGTTAAACACGAAGTACCAAAAAAACCAATTTGGGTAAAAGTGCATCCAGAAATTTCGATTGAGTTTTGTATTTTCAGGAATGCGCTCTAAGATGAGGTCAAAGTTGAGCGAGGTCATTGAGTGGCGATGACTGTTTTTTGTTTGGGGGTCGTTTGGCGGCCTCCGTCGTACCTTATAGGGTAACAAACGTGCGTTCACCCGACTGCACTTGTATACGAGTGTATCAGCCAATGACATAACCTCGCTTTTCTACTACTCATTTAATTTGTGTACAAACGCCATCTACACAAATTGTAATTTCGGCAGTACATTGCTCCTCTCCAAAAATTCAATTGTAGCAAATTCGGTTGACGAAGGTAAGAAAAATTCATAATCGGGTCGCTTTTTTTTTCTTCTTTTATTCTGAAAGTTGATGATAAAGATTTATGCTAATGACCTTTAAGGACAAAACACTGATTATGAATTGTTGATATTAGCTCCTAATAAATCCAGTTTGTAACCAGTTTGTTCCATGTTATTAATTCCGAATTCCACTGTGTTAATCCTTAGGGGCCATTCAAAAAGGACGTCCTCGTGTATGGGGGTAAGGAGGGGGGGGGGGTGAAGAATAGTCACGGACACAATTTGGGCA